>NQII01010453.1:6973-29386 GCA_002778355.1 Clitarchus hookeri
CCCCCACCCCCTTTATTGTTGCCTAAAAAGGTTCTACATGATGTGGACATTTTCTAAGCCATGAAACAGGCCAAACACTTGCTCGCTGCACAACTACAGAGCCAAATGGCACTGGCAAGGGCTGGATGATTTCGGAAATTTTCTTGCCTTCACAGCAAAATTCTTGTCAGCAGCTCGAGTGTGAAAGTGATATATGTATGGAAAGACCATAGGGCTCATTTTGTAACAATCTCTCATGTACACTGAAATCACCGTCCTCTACAAAATATTTGTCGCAGAGTCCATGCATGTGTTTGCTGCTTTTAAAACCCTTCCATAACAATATCTTGCTCCATAGCAGTTGATGGTCTACACTCGTCCTAGTTTTTGTAGCGCACGTGATTTTACTGGCACATTCTGTCTCGCAGCACGTTCCCATAAATAATACTACTTTTCTTCACTCACAAACATTGAAGTCTGCCAGTGAGTTCACCAATGATGACCGCCTGAAATATTGACCTTAATTTAATAAGTACATCTATATTTTCAAAAAAATTTTTTTTACACTTTTATATAGGTAATGAAGTTTAACATATGACAACATTAAGAATAAGACTACTTCTTTAAATTTCACACATGGTATTGCTGTTAGTTAACATATCTGCTGAGAAGTACGCAAGAACTATGAAGAGGGAAACAAACACAGATGGAATATTTTATTACACTATAAAGATTATTGAGAAATTTACCTGACAATTGTAAAGTAATATTAACAAACTTTGTACGGGAAATATGTTTTCACTTAATTAACATGTAAACCTAGCGCAATCTAAAGGAAAAATTCACAGTGAAATATCACACACATGTAAGGGAAAAATACTACACCAAGCATGCAGAAAGTCCTGCACACCTCCTGAACAACAGCTCTACACCAGGTTTGAAATAAGATTAAAACAAAGCACAATTGATTAAATTTACAAAGAATTACTATGAAATACCATTTTTAAAGAATAGTTACAACTAAAAATTGCGTCACATAACGAGTTATAAAATTACTTGTGGAATGCGTGACATACACAAACATTACTCAAATGTTCTTGTGATCGTGGTAGATCAGAGTTAATGTCCTAGCTTTCTGACACAGGGAAGGTTGTTTTGGTTTTATTTTAAAATCATAGCTGGGACCTAATATGTTTTATACCTTTACACGCAGTACTTTGTAGTCATGCAAAAAGTAATAAAATACACGAAAGAGTACCAATTATTTTGACTTTAAAATTAAAGAAATTATTGTTGTAGAGCAATTNAAAAGTAATAAAATACACGAAAGAGTACCAATTATTTTGACTTTAAAATTAAAGAAATTATTGTTGTAGAGCAATATTGTGCTGCAGGTCATACAAAATACTGTTCGTTCCATAAATATTTTATTTGTTTGTAGTAAGTAATATTTATAAGNATTGTGCTGCAGGTCATACAAAATACTGTTCGTTCCATAAATATTTTATTTGTTTGTAGTAAGTAATATTTATAAGGGTAGGAAGGCCAACATTGCATATAACTTATATATTAATAATGAACTTATAATTAAAATTACTATCTAATAATTTTAATTATTTTTTAATCTAGGCTATAATTTCATTTTAAATTTAGAATATAATTCTATTTCTTAATTCATTAAGGGGGAACGGGACCTATGACTAGGGCCTGGAAGTTTTTGCAAACGCGAAATACTGGAGAAATTATGTCTAAATGCNAGGGGGAACGGGACCTATGACTAGGGCCTGGAAGTTTTTGCAAACGCGAAATACTGGAGAAATTATGTCTAAATGCGAAATCCTGTAATAATTCCTGTATTCGCGAAAAATTGCTGAAATTTCTTGTTATAAGTGTATCTAAAACCATAGTACAAGCTTCTTTTACCATAAAAACTCTTACACATTAAGTTTTATAATTTTTTACAGTTTTCTATTTGTTATACAGCATTATCTCTTATTTACTTCACATACTTGTGGGTAACAAAACCATTTGCGTGGTTATCATGTTGTTAATTATAAAAACGTAAACGGAAAGTTTACGTCACGAGAACAATTCATAAATCAATTGGTAGAAAGGTTGAAAGATTATCGTTGCATGTACGATTCGATACACATCGAGCCGAATCGCTATGCCACTCATTCACGGGCAGAATGATCCGGCCTAGGTGTATTTTATTTATAAATGAACATCTCTAACCAAATATGTTGGTGATATAACCAAAGTATATAATATGCCTAACAAATATTTTTTTTTGTGAATGTTGACGCTATTCCCCACTTGTGGCACACAGAGTGGTTCATAGGGTCGGAGTTAATTACTCCAGGCACAGACTAAAAGGTGCCTTGAAGGTTGAGGGTATGACTTCATCACGACTTCTTAGTTTGGAACAGGTTTATTTAACGGGACTTTACTTACACATTCCAGGCACTGTTGCGAGAATTTACACATACTTTCTGCTGAGGATTTTCTCACACATTAACGCCCTGCGAGTTTAAGGCCTGAAGGGCTGGTTACAATGTTCTGGTTATGTTTCTGACGCTGTAGGGGCATTAGGTGTCAGGACAGGTCCCTGGGTGACGACGGGGTTACTTATCTGCACATGTTGCGTGGTAGTTGTTCCGGCTGTTGATGAGGTCTGGTGAACTGGATGGCCCTGTTACAGGCCCTCTGTGGTTGGTTTGTTGCACGCAGCTGGCTTCCTCTCGACGTGGCGCCCCTCGGTGGGGCTCATCACTTGCTCCTGTTCTCTGCGTAGGGTAGTAAGTGACTGCTTACTACCCTACCACATCCTGGCGAGGGACCACGTGTGTGGGTCCCACCCGTCCTTCGCGGATACAGGCTGCACTGGACAATCCCACTTGCTCGACATGGCACTTCTTGGTGAAGTTCACCACTCGACTCCACCTTCTCGGTGCGTTGAAACTGACTGACTAATGCGGTAACTGGCTGGCTCTCGTCCCGACGTTGTGAAACTACTCGTCCGACGTGACTCTGGTAACTGTCTCTGATTCGGCCCTGCATCTTGCGTCCCGATTTGACTGACCCCTTAATGTCGCGACTTACTATCTGCGCATCCCAGTGTGGTGGTACCGAACTTCCGCGCCACCAGCTGCTCGTTGCTTTGACTGACGGACGTAGCTGACCTCTCTGTGCGGTACTGATGAACTCCCGAACTAACCCCTCTGTGCAGTAACCTTCAACTGTCTCTACGTACTCACGAACTGATGTACTGATGTACTGTTGTGGCCGGGGGTCCGATTTTCCCTGGCCTTCTCTCTCTGCGCNCAAAATTTACTTGGCTTGCTAAAGGGGAAAGAGGGGGGAGGTGGGTGGGGAGGCCTACGCATCAGCAACACGTGTACGAGCCTGGAAGCGCGTTTCTACCTCTGCTTGACCTTTCTCTGCGGCGTTTACGACTGACACGTGTCTCTACACTGGTGTAAGCTGGGGGGGGGGGGGTGATGACAGCGCCGCTCTAATACTTAATTACGTCACGTGTCAATGTAATAATTACACACTAAACATTCGCACAGTATTTGTAAACCCTGCCGACTTTATTCATCTGTGCTTTGTGGCTATGTTCTCAACAACTAGCAAATACGGCATTTGCAACTACTGAGCGAGGTTGGCGATAGTAGTCTGCTGCTTACGGTGCAAAACCGGTGAAGAATGCCAGAAATAGTTAGATTGTGCCCGGGAGTTTGAAAGTAAACACTTTTGTTTTAACAAACTGATTAAAGTGCAAACTGCTATGTAAATATTGAGCGGGCAGGAAAATACACGTACTTACACACTGCTGTGCTGTATGCAAAGTGATATAGTGATTGTGGAGTACATAAACAATAACAAGACAACTGCATTGGAAGCAAATTTGTGTAATTTTCATATTGCCAATAAAACAAAAACAAATAGGTTTCTGCCATTTTTTTTGTAGAAACATGTTTACTATGCAAGAAATATTATTATTATTTTATCAATAATAAAATGTTTACTAGTATTTTGTAGTAAGGCTGTGGATTTGTGTTGGAGTAATAGTGAACTGAACAGAATTTAATAAAAATATTATGTACAAATGAACAAAAGCTGTATGTGGGTGATGTAAAAACCTTGTAAAATTCAAACACTAGTAAATGTTATTGGGCAATTTTAAATGTCTCGAAAAATTACTAAATTTATTACACAGAAATTACTGTCTCGTGACGTGTGTTACATGACAAGTATGTTCTCGTAAGGTTGTCTTTCATACTTATAATTAAATATTTTTTAATGTTTTTTTTAATAAAATATATACTGTTTAAAAGAATGAATAACAAATTCCATTTAGTTTCAGTGAAATTGTTACAAAAACAACAGATTCATGTTCTAATAATAATGCATGTGTTTTTTTTTGCTGTAAAATTTTATGAAATGAAAATATTTTTTTGACGAAATGGTGAAATTTTAATAACGAAATCAGCTCATTTTATTTACCGTAAAAGTGGGGCCCTACCTGTGACTTAAAAATTTAAGCAGTAAATTTTAGATTTTTAAACCCAATTTTTAATTTTATACAAGTTGGAACCCAAAAATTATTTTTAAAAATTTAACATTAAAATATATTTTTAAATACAAAAAAAAATTGACATTAAGTATAAAATAAAATCAGTTAATTATTTAATTAAAATAGTTATGATTTAAATTATTGGATCATTTTAATTAATAAGTTCAAATTTAAATTATTACATTAAATTATTTTATATTTTAGTTTAAAATATTTTATTTAAAATTATTAGATAATAATTTTTGTTATATGCAAAGTGGTTCTTACTACTCCTTTTATATACTACTGAAGTATTACTAGTATCAAACATGTAAATCCAGTTATATTTATGAACTTGTTAAAAATTAATCTATATCATGATCTCATAAAAGCAGTGATGTAGTGATCAGCATACAGGGCTGTGACTGGAAAGGATGGCAGTTAGGGTCCACCTTTCCCCGAAGATTTCAAGAAATCTAATTATTGCTCTTTCGGTACACAAGACAAAAGCAAACTAAGCAAAGTACACATGCGCAGCAAATTTTTCCATTGTTATTTGGGAGCAAATATTCTATCACTGTAGGGAATAATTCCTTGCTTTTCATAAAATTTTCCCTAAAATTCTTTTAGGCAATGTTTCCTTCTAACGGCAGTCTTTCTTTACATACAAATCAAATATGTGTAATTTGCTTTCTTTTTTATGTAAATAAGTTTTACTTAAAAAAAAAATAGTACAGTGTAGGTTTTATTCCAAAATAGAGGAATATTTGGAAACTAATGAGGAATGTGCCTATAGTGTACCTGGAGCCGCGGTGGGGTAGTGGTCAGACTACTCTCCCCCCCCCCTCTTGTTGAACCCGTTTCGATTACCGGTGGGGTTGCTCCCGGATTTTCTGATTTTTGGGAATAGAGTCGACGATGCTGCCGCCCGGCGGGTTTTTTCCTTGGGATTCTCCAGTTTCCCTTGCCCATGCATTCCGGCACTGCTCCATACCCACCTCACTTCATCCTCATCGGCTCTCATGACCTCGATGTTAAGAGTCGCCCAAATCTCTCCAGTCCACTCCACTTACTGTACCTCTCCGTCTATAAATAAATAAATTAAAAAAAAAAAAAAAAAAAANAAAAAAAAAAAAGAAGACTTATTGATACAAGTTTGCATTGTCATAAGATGTAAAATGGTTTTACTTCTTGTATTCTTTATTTAAAACAGAACTAGTCTGTATACTTAAAAAACAGGCTGGACGAAACAATCACTTACTGTAGTAGAGAATGAGTACCGCTTCAGAAGTCAAATCAAGATAACTGAAATGGAAGATCATTATCATTTTAGCAGAAACCTGGAGTTTAAAGTAAGTTATACGCTGTTCAAAAAATTTTTTTAACAACCTTTCGAAAAAAAATTGCCTGTTATTATTATTGGCACGTAACATCGGTTTTGTTACGATTTTTATGTCATACNCAACCTTTCGAAAAAAAATTGCCTGTTATTATTATTGGCACGTAACATCGGTTTTGTTACGATTTTTATGTCATACATGAACACATATGTAACACACACGCACTCCTACACCAATGCCTACACGCGTGGACATGACGGATGTACGAATATTTTATTGTCAGTAGATGCATGCAGATGAGAGAACACAGAAACTCTATAGTACAGAATGCCATCATATTGAGTTCATAATACATAAATAACGTTTAATCTTAAAGTTATTTTCTAAATAAATATTTTTTTAAATAATGGAATAAGATTTGTTAAAATGTTTTATACAGACATATTGAAAATTATCTCATATACAATATACATGTACAGTATACATTTACATACATTNAAGTTATTTTCTAAATAAATATTTTTTTAAATAATGGAATAAGATTTGTTAAAATGTTTTATACAGACATATTGAAAATTATCTCATATACAATATACATGTACAGTATACATTTACATACATTGTTGTCTACATTTTGCATTGTTAAAATCCTACGCTAAATTTTCTAGCACGTAAAATCATCTGTCGATCTAGCTGATTTCAAATGAAAATCTGATTAATTAAATATGCTTTTTGACTAAATGTATACATTGTTCTTAAAGTACAATATTTGATAGCTAATACATTTTCGCATATGTTGTGCATTCTTTGAATAGAACCAATATAGCTCCTTACGTATGTCGTTTGACAAACGGAAGTAATTTAAATAGTAAATATATTTCACTAATCCTCAGAATTTGTGTTTAATAAAATTCTCGTATAAGGCACACCTTAAACTTAGTGGATATTTCCTACAATAATTCTGTGACCCAGTTATATGCACAATGACATTGATCCATGTCAGTTGATGCAATGTAACACGCGCTTTGTAATAAAAACAAATGTGTATAATGATACACCACACATTGTGGGGCGACTGAGGGCTGGAACCCTCAGGCCCTCAGGTCCTCAGGTCTANATGATACACCACACATTGTGGGGCGACTGAGGGATACTGTTGGTGGCTGGAACCCTCAGGCCCTCAGGTTGAAGCAGGAAGACTGGGGTTATTGTGATGCGACAAAACTGTCAACTCGTACTCCGTTACCCTTCTGTACAATAATTCCCCCCGTACACCCTTCCCAAACCTGACTACTAGCAGGTACTCGAGAGGCCGTGGCACAGGCTGTGGCTACACTACCAGCAGAGCCCCCACACGACAGCGAGCGTGGAGTCTCCCGTCAAGTTGGCAGCAAACTACAAGAAGTAGTTCCAAGTTTTAACTCAGGGAGTTTGAATGGTGGATTTTGAGGTTCAAATATTTTCAAATAGAATAGTAAAGTTTCAAAGTCGAATAGCTTCCAGTAAATATTTTATTTCAGTTATATATAACAGAAATAACTTTGTATTCAGTTATGTGTAATCAAAATAACTATAATTTCACTGATCACAAAACAAACCATTCCCACACAAATAATACTTACATCTTCAAGTGCAATATATAATTTTTACAAGTATGTGTGTGTGTGTGATTTTTGCATGAAATGTGAAAACATCAGAAAGATACAATGTGACAAAACTATGGTAACGTGTGTGCAGGGAAGACTTGAAATATTTATAGGCCTAATTGTAATTTATATGGCATGTTTTATAGGCATGTGGCTTCGCTACAGAATGTGCTCCAATAAATGAAAAATAAATAAATAAATATATTTTAATTGCCAAAAATAGCTGACAAATCTATGCAATAAAAATAAAACATTTTATCAGGAAAGGAAACTTTTTCCTTGGTATTGCAGTTTTATTTTCAGCGATCATTCAGTTTTGTTTTCAGTGGTGATCTTTGTTTAAAACAGGCGTGAAACTGTTAAGTTTAATAGGCGTATTTTCACGGTTGAATTGGTTGAAGATTATGCAAACGTGGTGGTTTGGTGATTTTGGTTGCAGTACTATTTGCTAACGTACCGCAAACTGTTTGTTAGTGCTTGCAATTTCTTGCTACCACAGTCCTGAGTCAGTAACAAAATTTGTTTACCATAATTTTTTATTATATAAGATGAAACGTCTTATAAATGCGTGGCTTGCGACCAATTTGACTAGTGCAACCCTCTACTACAAATGTTGTTAGTTCATGTTCTAGCGCAGCTATGACGCGATGCCATGTTGGTATTGTTTGTGTACGCTGTTTTTCCCGGAATCACCAAAACAAATCTATGTTTTCATCACACGGGTCATGTAGAATGTGTACAAAAGCAATACAAAGACATTTTTGTAACAACAGTAACATACTCTTTTTGAGCTTGATTCTTTGACTGCAAACGATAAGAAAAAAGTAATTTATCCTATTTCCGTAAATGCTACAGTGAAAATAAATGAGCGTGCGAGGGTTTTTCTTAATAATTCTGGATTCTATCTTGTTTCTAAATGAGATATTCAATATCATACCAATGTAAACAGCTTCACTTGGACCTGAGGGCCCTGCTACAATAGGCTGATGCTAACTGCTGATACCCTACTGATGCCAACTGGAATGCTGATTCCATGGTGACTAACGTAGTTCCATTGAGGTGTGCTATAGATAGCAAGGCGATTGCTTTATTTGCAATCACTCCTTTGTTTCCTGTATATTAATGCTGTTAACCCACTTACTACTATAAAGAATAAAAACACTTGCTACTTATACTTACTGTTTTTATTTTCAATATAAACAAAATACTCATTTCCTCATCTTTATTTGCGCCCGCGCACGTCAACCTCATGTTTCATAGACTCGTTCATCGAGACGTATTTATCGATAGCGAACCACGTACATCCTGCTGATCGGCTGCCAAACCCAAGTTAAAGGTTGGCAAACTTGGTCAGCACTGCACTGCACGGCACTGTTCTGCACGTTGGCAGTGACGTCGCAGGTCACGTGGGCTGATCACGTTTCAGGACAGCGTCGGCACGGCATGGCATTCCACTGGATGCCATCAGCCCAATGCAGCAGTGTCTTAATGATTGTTCATTTGCTGCTGCATCATATGACAAAAATTCATAAAAACTTCCAGTTATCAAGATCAATAGTGGTCTTAGCTCTAATAACAATGGTATAAAAGTTTAAATGAATGACTTCAAACTAGTAGCATATAATGTCAAGCTAATAACTGTTTGAAAGGGTAATGTAAATTATTTACAATTTTCGCAGAAGATATATTAAGTTTGAATATGAAAAATTCGTAATTACTGTTTACAACTATTCAAAGTTTTGACAACTTGCTAGTCATAAAGTTAAACATTTTTATCACCTGCATTCTTTTTTATGTATGCAAATAAAGGATGTCCACTGAAATTCCATTTTGGAATTCCCTGACTTTTCCCTGTTTTTTTAGTCAGAATCTTACCATTTTCCCCGACCTATTTTCAGGAATGAAACCTTCCAAAACCACATTTTTCCACCGCTGACAGAACAAATCTGTTATCCGTGAAGAAGAATTAAATTACACCGCAACAGACCAAACTAGCAGGGCCAACATTTTATTCAGCCCATCGATATTTCTTGCAATACACACTTCTGATTTCACACAAATGCCCATTTCAAACATGCAAATACTTTATTTTGTATGTACAGGCTCTATGTCACATGGCAAAGTTGTATTACTGCCAATTCACACACTTATAAATTGAAATCTTAAATTGCACATGCTCATTATTACATTATCCTGTATTCACACAACAAACAACTTTTGCAGAGTAGCAATTATTTACATTTTCCCTGACCCAAGTGAAAATTCCCTGACATTTCCCTGTATTCCCTTGGGTTGACACCCTGAAATAAGATAAAATTTGGCATCATTGAAAAAAAATGTATCTTTCTAACTCTTTCACATCATCACCTGGCTGACACAACACTCAAGTTAGCTGGTTCAATGTTTTGTTTTGGTTTTTTCCTGTCCGTTTTAGCGTGTCAACAAAACAGTGGTTTACGACCAACATAATTTTAAGTGTCAGTTTGTAACTCTTGAAATAAAGTATTCATTAACACAAAAATAAAACATTTGTATACATGCTCTGAGTGAAGTGACATTATTTGTTATATCTTTCTGCTTTACGCATTTCCAAGTACTTTCTTGTTACAGAAATTCTTGAAATTTCACATAACATGCCCTACCTTGAAAATGTGCTGTTTCATGCAACTGAAGTTTGTTGAGTTAAGTTGAGAAATTTGGGTGGCTCTTAACAACAAGGTCTTGAGAGCCGATGCGCATGAAATGAGGTGAGAATGGAGCAGCGCCCAAATGCAAGGGTAGGGGAAACGGGATATCCCAGAGAAAACTTGCAGACCAGCGGCATCGCCAGACACGATATTCCCACTTGCAAAAATCCGGAGTGACCCGGCTGGGGATTGAACCTGGTTCGCGTTGGCGGGAGGCAAGCAGTCTAACCACTCAGTCACAGGCAGTTACATGAAATGCAACTGTCATCAGCTAGGTCATCTGTTTATAGTATTCTGGTGAAGACATGTTCATATCAGCGTAAGCATTTAAATTTTATATGCAAAAGTTATTTTAACAGAGCAGTAGATCCAAGCAAAAGTGTTGTGTGCTTTAAAAACTGTATGGCTGGATGAATTTTCACAAAACTCACATAAAATGATGAATATTATTGTGAAAGCATAGTGCAAAAATTTGGATTAATTCTATTAAGCCATTGAGTTTCATGATTCTTGTTTTTGTTATTTGTAATCTATTACCAATGTCTATCATTTGCTTGTGCGTAGTTTTGTATTAAAATAGAGATTTGTGAAATATTTATGCAATATAATTCTACTTGTAAATGTTGTTAAACATAATTTTTTAGGACATTTAACGATTGTCAGAATAAATACACTATATTCTCGAAAAGCATGCTTTTCTTTAACAGGCGAGCGTATCAGCTATTCACAGTTTTCAAAGCTGAGCATTCAAAATGTGTTTGGCATTGTTTTTATAGCATAAAAAGAATCAGGTTTNACATAACAAGAATCAGGTTTCACTCTTCTGCTATTCTGATAATCTAAACCAAGCACACTTTCTCATGACCTCGGAAAGGCACAAATATATGTCAAAACAAGGAAAAAAATTATGAACATCAATCAATATTCACAAATGAGTATCATTTACTGAAATTAATGTGTGTTTACAGTGCTGATTACAATATTTATTATTTTTGTAGTGTATTTAATGAGTATGCAGTGGACATATATGAGCCAGCTGAGTTAAACACTCGCTGAAAGACACATGGCAGTGTTTATTTTGATAGGAATGTGGAAAGATACGCAACCAATGGGCTGAAAGTAAAACTTAGCAGGGCTTTCAAAAGTGCTCACACTTTTCCATAAACAGCCTTTACATTGACAATCACCGTTCTCTATTGCGGCCCTCAAATCTTTCCTCTCATTCCTGATAATGGTAACAGAACTATGTGTGTGTTTCAGTACAACTTACTTGAACGAACTACACTGTATTTTAAAATAATACGAACACTTTCATTTGCCAACTGACATTCTCCATAGATGTGCAGCATTTCTACCTTCTCGTTGTTGGAGTATGTTTCCGTTACAACTCTCACCTTGCAGTGTACTGTATTCGACTTCACACGGATGACTGATTGAGTATCACGTCATTTGTGTTCCTCTGTTTCCTCCAAGTGCAACCTCTGTGTAATGGGATAAGCAACTTTTAGGTACCTGCACTATTCACATCACCTCTACATCAAATGCAGAGCGTCAACGTCCCACTGTACTGTACAATGCAGCGCAATCATGAGAAGATGCGTTTGTTAGGGCGTTGCTGATTTCAGTTTAAAATTATTAATATTCTGCTCCATCCTAACAGCAGGCTTGTTTGGAGAGACGTGCAAGTGTATTATTGTGAACGGACAAGCTGAGAAGAGGCCTGAAAGAGCATGATTTAGAGTGTTTGTGTTAAAAATCTTCAAAGACGCCGCTGATGCCAGAGGAGGGTGCCAACGCCTGAAGCTGAGCCGTAAGCCGTAGAAAAGGAGAAATCCATTAATTTTTGTTTCAATGATTTACCCAATGCTAGCCTGGATAATTTTATTAAATATCACGTAATTTCAAAATCAATATCGTTATTTGCAACTCAACTCTGAAAAAAGATATTTCATCAATAAAATAATTTATTTTTCTTATATATTGTGAGGGAGTTGGTATTTAACATAAGATTTTAAATAAGTTGAACCTAAAGAGTATACAAAAAAATGAATATTGATTTTGTCTCAGGAATTTTTACATTCTAAAATACGATTGCAAGATGTGTCCTTTTTCATCCAATGATTCCCTTCATCATGCATAAAAAAACAAATAATTTTTCATTTAAGTTTAATTGTCTTGTATGTGTATTTTGCAATTTCCTAGTGTTTTATGATGTGTTCAATTGTTACTGCATTGATTGGTAATAATTCTTTCAGTGTCTATGTTTGTCAACATTTTTTTATATTTCTATTAAGTATATTTTCTATACTGAATATTCATGATTTTTTTTTAAAGATAAATAATAACCAGAGTGCAATGAACGTAAAATTTTATTGGTCTCTCTAACAGCATATAATCTCAATACCTATGCACCTTTTTCATATGGTAAAACTTGGTAACTCACAACAGAGGTCCAAACATAAACTAAATGTTCTGTCATGCACAATTCACACTACTATAGCAACGACGATAATGTTGTACAATTAACTAGAGGGGATACATGTTATTACAACCGATAGGTTAGTTAGTTTGGAACATTTGTGGTTAACGGGGATTTTCATTGGCCACACATGGTATATAACAGTTTCGCTTTAAAATTGATTATTACATTTGTTAGTTTACATGAATAGTATAAATTTCCACAATATTCGTAAATATAATTAGTAAAACGTTAGANATTATTACATTTGTTAGTTTACATGAATAGTATAAATTTCCACAATATTCGTAAATATAATTAGTAAAACGTTAGATTTTCCTTTGCCTGTCATTATGCCAAACAATTTATAAACTAAAGTTGAAAATAATTTTGGTATTTTACAAATTAGTCTTATCATTCAGTAGAGATGNTGCCAAACAATTTATAAACTAAAGTTGAAAATAATTTTGGTATTTTACAAATTAGTCTTATCATTCAGTAGAGATGCAGTTCACCGAAACTGAAACGCAGAAGGTGTTACTGTGGTCAAGACACCAAACAACAAATATTTGATACTGCTAAAACAAGTTTCATCTTCAGACGACTGTTCATTCGCAATTCAATTTCATAAAACGTCTGCAAACTCAGCCATGTTTGTTCTTTTCTTTATGAAGAACAGTGCATTCACGTTTTTTTTTTGCTCCCCGAAAGTTATTAACTCTTTTTGGCCCGGGTGAAGTTGACCCCAATTCTTCTCGCTCTTGGGCGGCGTTCCAAAACGTTACTCTGCCAGTATAATATTTTCTCTTTGGCTGTCCCAAAACACTTGAGTAAATGTCTTACTCACTATCGACAGTGTCCAAAAAATGTGTAGTAGTTACTCTGAGCATCTTCAAGAGTAAAACTTTTACACACACTATTTCAGCGAGTAATGAGTCTCAAATGAAAATGACGGAGGAACGTTTAGTAGAATTAAACAAATTGAAAGGAAATATGGTCATTCTTTTTACAGACACACACTGAGTTGGTGGAAAAACATAAATATAAATAAATAAAATATTTACTTGTGTGTGTATGTACGTGTTGATTTAAAACAGGAGTTGAAAACAGAATGAAATATTGCAGTGTGTAAGAGTATTTGGCAGACGCCGGTACCTTTCTCCTAGCAATCTGAAACCCAGCTCGTGCGTGTGACGCCTTAGAGGATGCGTACATGGAAAGGAAACTTACCAATTTCCAAATTTATGACATTTGAACAGCAGAAGGTATAGGAAACAAGACACACAAANCATGGAAAGGAAACTTACCAATTTCCAAATTTATGACATTTGAACAGCAGAAGGTATAGGAAACAAGACACACAAATGCCCATTGTACGAATGCAACAAACAAAATATACTAACTACTGGCGACACTACATTAACAATAGCACATATTAACTGCAAAAATTATGTTTATTAAATTAAATTTTACCTATTTACAAACAGAAAATATTGAAATTACAGTAAAAATTAAAAATCAATATGAAATTAGAGAAAATTGTACTGTAACCGAGTCAGACAAATTAAAATATTAAAATTAATTTAACTATCATCTCTTTTTTTTTTGTGAGTCGTATTGGGTTTCAAATTACGTGACTAAATAACTGATGCTGGAGTTTCTGGCTTCAGTAAAACAAAATGATCAGTGTCTCAATTTAAGATGCTAGGAATTATTGCACCTCTGCTAGCATGCTTGGTATAATTATGAATCTCAGGCCTCTGGAAAGTACTAGATGGTTAAAACTGTAAAACTTCCAAATAAAATTAATGGTAATAAGTTCCAGAAATAATTTAACTTTTGATGAAAAACAGAGAAATTCCTTGCTGTATGATTACTAGATGGCAGCGTAAGTCTTTAGGAATGCTCATCCTACTTAAGTGCAGTCGGCAGGGTCGGTTGAATTAAAACCCATTCAAAAGCTAACATCTGGCATTTCAGGACTCTTGCTTGTCCACACACATTTATAGAACTACGAGACACCTATCAACACCTCTCCTAAGCTTACACTGGACAGTCTTGGCAAAAATTTACTGAAAAATTGGTGTGCATTAATTAGGGTGGACTGCCTTCTGTAATTATTAAGTTTAGGGGCTTTTCTGAAAAACACAAAAAAAATTCAATATTAGGATATATTTCTACTCTACTAATAACGTAGAACACGAATATACTAGGGGCGTAGCTTTAAAATAAGTACAACATATTTAAAAAAATTGCAAAATTAGCAGTATAGCCAGTTTGTTTACGTTTCTGAAAGAAACGTCCTAGACAAACAAAAGTTGCTATAATGGGTTCTGCACAGCTTACCTTGTTCATATTCAAGAGGGCGTAATGTTAAAATAAGTAGAACATATTTAAAAAACTTGCAAAACATGTTTGTTTGAGTCTATTAACATCAGAGGAATTATACCGGTCCCCTACCTAGGTGAGTCAAATTACATTCTTTTGGTGTTTTTTTACGGTTCCTTCAAATCCCTGCAATCCTACATTCGTAGTTTAGTGTAAAACCCAAAAATCCTAGGTTAGTGTAAAACCCTACTATACTAGGTTAGTGTAAAACCTTACAATCCTAGGTTAGTGTAAAATCCAAAAATTCTAGGTTAGTGCAAAAGTCAACAATCCTAGGTTTGTTTAAAAATGTAAAATAGTGATTCAGCCATCGTGGGGTTAGGTTCTGTTAGGTTAGGTGGGCACGTATTACGAAATTAGTCGGGCGTTAATGCCCCTAGTATATTCGTGTTCTGCATCATTAGTAAAGTGGAAATATACCATTTTCCGTGAATTATTTTTATTTTTACAGAAAAACCCCTAAACTTAATAACTACCCTGCCTTCCATCATGTCTGATTTGAGAGTCCCGGGGTTTACACAAAGACAATGAGCCAGAAAAATTTCTAAGATAATGTCATCCTGTTATCACAAACTTAGATCAAAAATGGTAAAAGTTCATTTCTCTGAGGTGCAAAATAAACTTACATAAATGTGTTTTAAATACCCTCCTGCAAAGAGAAAATAAATTTACATAAACTTGTACCACTGAATACAAACTGAACTCTGTAGTAAAATTACAATACTTAAGAAAATAACATTATAAAGATATTTAAGAGAGGTTGGCCTAAACATACAATTCTAACCACATTAAACGAAAATTAAACAAAACAAATGTGATAAAATTAAAATATTCTGACTCAGTTAAGTTGTAAAAAAATTAACTTGTGGGAGAATACACTCTCACCACGACACAGGAAATTTACAAATGACAAGTAATAAAATTTGTATTTTTATTTAATAATTAACTCTTACAAAGGTAGAATTTTTATACGTAATGTTTACGGTTAATTTATAGCAAGTAAAGTTTTTTTTATGTATATAACCCATATTTTGAAAAAGAAAGAATTTGGGGAGAGGCACACATAGTTTGCAAGGTAAAATTCTACTTGAGGGGCTTTCCTGAAAATAAGAAAAAAAACTCCAGAAAGTGGTATATTTCGACTCTACTAATAACGTAGAACACGAATATATTGGGGGCATGGCTTTAAAATAAGTACAACATATTTTAAAAAATTGAACAAGTTTGTGAGGTGACTGTTTCTGACAGTTTGTTTACGTTTTGAACGAAACGTTTTATGCCAACAAAAGTTGCATTAACGGGTTCTGCATAGCTTACCTTGTTGATATTCAAGACGGCGTAATGTTAAAATAAGTAGAACATATTTAAAGAAATCGCGAAAGTTGATGTTTACGCCTGTTAACGTCTGCCGCCATTAATAATGGCTACGCATAGCATATTCACGCAATCTGCCGGGCGCATAAGACATCACGGGTCATACGTTAGTATGCATGCAGGCAGCGGTCGTGGTCAGTTCGATGGTGCTTCGTTCGTGATTTAAGACGGAAAAAAAGCAAGCAAGACTACGTTTCTGCGTTATATTAGCCTATTAACGAGTGCTTCTGTATATATATTCGGCTGTAAATGAGTGTTTCAGTGCGTTATATTCGCGTATGTGGTGCTTCGTGAAAACTGTGATTTCATCTAGTGATCTGACGTTGAATGGGCCATTGACAAGAGTATGTACAACCCGCCTACATTGGTGAGTGCATTTATATTATTTGTGTGGGTTTTACGTTCCTTTAAATCCCTAAAATCCTAAATTCGTAGTTTAGTGTGAAACCCACAAATCCTATCCGGTAGCTTAACGTGCAAATGTAGTTATATTACGTAAGTCAAACAAGGCTTTTTCCGGACGTTTATACAGCACAATTTCACATTCTTTCTATACTAACCTTGGATTATTCGTAGGTAACGCAGAACACGACTATAGTAGCGTCGTTAACGTATGACTAATTGTATAATATGTGCCCACCTAACCGAACAGAACCTAACCCCACGATGGGTGAATCACTATTTTACATTTTTAAACTAACCTAGGATTGTAGCGATTTTAACTAACCTAGGATTGTAGTTATTTAAAATAACGTAGGATTATAGGGTTCCCATGTAGTCTGTGATTGTAGGGTGTTGATCGGAGATTTTTTTAATATTGTATAATCTTATATTACTGTACAACCTTACAATCCTAGGTTAGTTTAGAGCCGTACAATCCTAGGTTAGTTTAAAAACGTAAAATAGTGATTCACCCATCGTGGAGTTAGGTTCTGTTAGGTTAGGTGGGTACATGTTAGGAAATTCGTCGTACGTTAATGCCCCTAGTATATTCGTGTTCTACGTTATTAGTAGAGTCGAAATATACCACTTTCTGGAGTTTTTTTTCTTATTTTCAGAAAAGCCCCTAAACTAGAATTTTACCAAAAACAAAGTTTACTTTGGCTTTCCTCGGCTGTTACTCCCCGTTACTTTACTCTACTCTCGGAGTAACGTTATGGAAAGCAGCCCTAAGGACCAACAAGATACTTTGAGTAAAACAATCCTACAATTGCCTTCACCATAACTATAGTCGTGAGCAAGAGCGAGAAGAGAGCGCGAATTTAGTGCTCTCTTTAGTGCTCTATTTAGACACAGCCTGAAAACCACAGATGTTTGTAACAACCCAGTTCTCTGCCATAATAAAACTGCACACATAAAAACTCCAATCTTCTAATTAACACGACGAACTTTTTAACCTATAACATAAGGTGACGGCATTGCCTATATCGCACAAAATGCATTACTCTCGGAAAATTCTGGACACAGTTTCACATACCTGAAAGAAACGCAGGAAAACATCAAGCTAGAATCAAATACGGTATCAACACAAATACATAAAATATTGTATTATTTAAAGCATTTCGCGGCAACTTTACACTTTTTTTTATACAGCCATGGCTTTCCGCAATAGCCCGTGTAGCAGGATTTCATTAGCAAGAACGTAGCACTGAATTTGTCAAAATGGAGGGTAAAACCCGGCATAAACAAACCTCAAGGTAGCTGTGTACCATAGCAATTTTAATGATTTTTTTTAATGGTTGTGTTTATATAAAAACAATATGAATCTTTGAGATTGTAGTATATATTCACGAGATAATGGAGGTTTTAGATGATTTTAAGCAACCTTGTAATAGAGTGCTCGAAAACTGTAAAAGGCGAAATATTTAATGACTATGGTGTTGCGTCTCGTAATGGGAATGCTACAAATATTATGGCATTCTGGCTTCAAACCACAAAGTGTGATGGACATCCTCATCAGATTAATGTGGCATTAACACAGGAGACCAACCTGAAAAGTATATGTTGTAGTTCCTCGTGTAAAGAAGTTTGTGTAACATATCAACATATATCGCCGGTGTACTCGTGTAACTGAACATCTAAGTTTTATTCATTTATCTTCCATTCTCAGTACAGTTGTTAGAATTAACGGTAGTGATTCTCATATGGCACACTTTGGCCGGTGCCATGTTATGACTCCAGAATCAAGAATTTTAGCGACAGTACAGCTATGACATTTATCATACAGATAACTTACCGAGTAATACAATAGAATAACAAAATACATTAAAATAATACAATAGAGTAACTTAAGCTTCCAAAATGTTGAAGTTAAAATCCAATTTTTAAAAACTGTATAATGAGAATTAACAGACAATAATGTTTCAATATTTTATTTAATTACATAAAAAGGCTGATTTCAAAAAAAATATTCGTAATACATTGTATAATTTTAGTGGAATTACTTTAAAATTCCTGAGTGTACCAGCATAAGCCTATTTAAGGCATTAGATTAAAAAAAAAAAAATACTTTTTACCTTTTCAAATGAATATGTACACTATTGCCTACAAAAGATTGGCAATGCTATTTAACACATACAATATAGCCTACCCATTTTCAGTTACATACATATAGGCAAATCAAGACTTATTTTATAACCAGAAACTGTATGTACAGATGTATGGTAAATCACCTTAAATTACTTTTAATATGCTACTCATATAAAAAATTATGTTGATTGTAAGTTGTATTTTTGGGGATATTATTTGCGTGCTGTAGTTGTTTTATAGCCTTAACTGTCCTCGGATCTGCTACATCAAAAACACATAAGGAGTAGTGTGATCAACCTGGGACAATGCTCTGATGCCAGTCGGATGCCAGAACGACATCCCGAGATGCCACACCACATGGTGTAAAAGAATGCCCCCAAAACCAGCTTCACAGATGCCATTACATCAATGGCGTAGGGAACGACTAGCGAGTTGGCCATAACAGGACAGCAATACGTCGCCACCCCTCTCCTATCGATAAGCGCACACACCCCCTCCTCCCTCGGGTGACCACCTCTCCAAGAGCTGGCATAGGAAGGTCAGCCATGAGGGGTGGGCCATGACCTTGACACCCACCATCGGATCTGGCTACCGTGCTGCTACCGTCAACAAAGGCCGGTCTGACACCTGTAGGCGTCCCGACGGTTCTGTGTTGGCAATGCCCCATCCCTCAGGATGTAGTGGCCAAGTACGAATTTGGCACAACATATTGCACGTGCGCTTGTAAGACCAGCCCATCAAGCAACTGCGCCGCAAACAACGGCGAAAATATGGACAGCTCCTATGTGGTAAAAAAATTCAAAGCCAGTGCTAATTTAAATTTTTGGACAATACCAGTCAACAAAATTCAAACATTCAGCTCCCAATCAACAAAATTTTGTGTGCCAGTTTACTGAGCATGGGCCTAGGTTTCCCTACTCTCTGCCTACAGCATTAGCATGCAATGCACCTAACTGTGACCGAACTCGCGACAATACAATACTGGAACGTTCAGTGCACCACAGTGCCACAGCAATAACAATCAATTAAACACTTCTACAGTGTACATAGATTTATTAACTAGTCCAGACTTTCAAATAATGCAATGTCACTGCCCAGTGTGACCAGGAGGCGAAAGTAATAATGTGTTGAAATGCAGAGTGTGTGCAGTGCATGTACTCGGGCAATAATTGCACCCTGACAAAAGACTGACAGTACAACATGAACAGCAGAGGCCGACACCGCACCACATTTGTCACATGCTATAAACACGCATGTAGCAGATGTTAAAGCACCGCTGCTCGCTCATTTCACTCCCCGCCATATGGCCTTGACTTCGGAAACTCTCCCTCTCCTACCACCTGCCCCTTACATACTTCCACTCGCCACCAACTTTTCCCTTCCTTCCTTCCACCATCAGATTATTCCAGTGCTACCAACCCACGCACCACAATTTCCGCAACCAAACCTGGTGAAACACTTTTCCACGCCCAACTTTGTTCCATCAGATGCAAGCATGAGGTCACAAAGTAGTGGAAGGTAACACCAAACCACTGCAGCTATCCCAAACCTTGCGCCTGGACCAACCAGTGATGCTACACCTTTGCGATTCCAGTAGCTACCCACCTTTGCAGGATCACCTACAGAGGACCCATCAGCATTCCTGAGTGACTGTACAGTACGCCTGCAATGCTATGGGGTATGCATGGAAGAGTGGCCTAGCTGCGTTAGAGCGCAACTCTCTGGAAAGGCGCGTTCCTGATGACAATCTATTAATCACTACAGTCTACAGTGGGAGGAGTTCCTCCATTCTTTCCAGTGCCGCTTTAGAGGAGCATTCACATCACTTCAAGCGCAAAGCAAACTGATGTTAGAAGAGCAACAGCCAATGGAGATACTAACCACATTTATAACCAGAAAAATACATCTTGTCAGACGTTTCCAACACCACCTACCTGAGCACGAAGTGTTCGAAGTGGTGGCAGAATCTGTGCACCCAGAGTACTTTGCCATATTGGTAACACTACTTAGTAGCAGCCTCGATGAACTCATGTGTGCCCTGTTAATTTTGGAGCGAAATCCGTGCCAGCTTCGCTGCGAACGGGGCCACATGATGGAGCCACGAGAAATGCCGGGACAGGGTGAAGGGACAGGAAGTAGCGCAAAACAGTGCTAAAACACCTTCTTTCGGTCAACAATGGGACAAAAATTCCATACAGGAAACAGTGCAGCAAAAATTTCCAATACAAGTGACAACAAAAACCAAAGCGCAGCAGACAGTGTGAGAAACAAAAACGTGAAGTGGGATAGAAGCCAACTATGCCAACTCCATGACATCATTGTGACGGTCAGGAATACCATGGCACTGTGCATGCCCTAGCAATCCACAACTCAAACAAACAACCGGCAAGCAGAAATTTCGGAAACTGGAAGCAAAGGAAAAGGAGCCGGGCGGACAATATTACCGACTTTACACCGCAAGAAGCACTAATTAACTATGTTAGAAGCAGTCATTCACAGTTCATCCACATTTTAGTATTTATTAATGGCCATTATTGCCATGCATTAATAAACACTTCTGCCTCACATAACTTCATATAGCATGTTTTGTGCATCACACAGATATCACTCTAGTCACGCATGTAATTCGTTTAGCCACAAATTAACACACTAGAAACATACTATGTCAAACCACAGTGACAGTTCGCGTACGTAATCTAGAAACTACAACCACAGCAGTTGTTATCTCGGACATTAGGGAAGATGCCATCCTTGGTGTACAGTGGCTTACTGAACAAAATACAATAGTTGAACCCGCGGCACACCGCATCTTTTTTGGCATGAAGGAGAGATACACAGTATATATTACTGACCGGCGACCAGCTGATACAGTACCTGCTCTTTCAATAGCAGAATTTGACCACAACATTCCACCCGAACACCAGGCAGAATTTCAGTGGCTCCTCGACGAGCGCCGAGACAGGTTTGCAGATCAAGACGCCCTTCGTCAAACCATATTAGCTCAGTATGCCATACTGCTAGCGTAAGACAGGCCTATATGCACTCCGTCACACAGTTATGCACCGCACCAAGCAAAATTTATTAAATATAAAATTCAAGAAATAATGTATGACAGTATTATTGAACCAACAAACAGTGACTTCAATTCCACTGTAGCGCTGACACCTAAAAAAGACAGCACTTAGAGGTTTTGTGTAGATTTTCGGTCAGTGAACCACGTGACATGTAGTGTGATACCACTATACATCAATATCAAAGATTCCCTCAGTTCCTTAGGGCAAGCCAAGATCATGTCATCCCTTGCCCTCAAAAGCATTAATGGGCAAGCGCCCGTCAAACTCGAAGACCGTGGAAAGACAGCTTTCACAACCCCAGATGGCAAGAGTTTTCAGTACTGCGCCATGCTGTTCGGACTGAATTGTGCACTGTTAATCTTCCAGGCGATGATGGTCAG
>NQII01010454.1:0-31725 GCA_002778355.1 Clitarchus hookeri
AAAAACTAAAGTACATAGGTCAGAGGCGTTGATAAATACCTTCGTACTGCATCATCTGTATCTGACTAGTAAACACAGCCTGTTTCCTGTTGGTGTAGAGACAGGTTTTCCTCANTTTTACGAGCCAGCCTACCCGTTGTTTTTTCCAGTGCAAACAACTAAAGTAAAGGAAATAATAGTTGAAATTAATCATGACAAAGGTAAATTAATAAATTTTGATTCATCAGAAAGAACTGTGGTATTAGAGACGAGACCTTAGATACTTATTTTTGTGCTTAATTTAAGCATAAGAAATTAAAAGGTTAAGAAAATAATGGTATTTTAAGTTGGAAGTACTCATATAATAAATTTAATGGTTTAAATAGCAATTAAAGTTTTTATGCTTAAATTAAATTTAATGGTTATATAACCATTAAATTTAAAAACTAAAGTAAATAGGTGAGAGGCGTTGATAAATGCCTTCGTACGGCATCATCTGTATCTGACTAGTAAACACAGCCTGTTTCATGTTGGTGTAGAGACAGGTTTTCCTCATATGGGCGGACTGGTTATCTGCAGCCGCCGCACTTGCGCAATCAGTGACGCAATATCCGAACTCGCCTGTAGCTGATGTCTGTGCACTCTGGCCTTGTACGTTCGCACGCTCTAGCCTTCGTTTATTAAACCATTCGACGGGACTCTCTATATGAACTGTATGACATACCTTGAGCTAGCGTCTTGCCAGTTAGCTCAGTGGTAAGATGTTCGACTCTTAACGCAAGGTTCGTGCGTTCAAATCCCGGACTAAGCAGATAAATTTACACTGTAGATGTGAGGCGCCCGCGTCCACACTGTATGTTTATCAACCGAGTCGTTCCAAATTTGAGCTAATAATACTCATACTCTTAGCTAATGTCTAGGAGTAGTAGATGTAAATATATAGTACCTCTTAAAGCCCAGTGAAAAATACTCTCTACAGTATACAAGTATTGTATCAGATGTATAGCTGGGTAATCTCGGATGGTGTTAGGCGCCACGCCATCTGAGAGGAGGTACTAGAACTTAAAAAAAAAAAACTCCTTCACCTCACCACTAAAAAAAAAAAAAAAAAAAAGGCCGGCCGAGTGGTGAGGTGTGGGAGTTCTCCGAAAAAACGGAGTTTTATTGGCGTCAAAATTAGGCCGTAATAATAATAAAAAAAAGGTCCCTGGCGAGTCATTAAGTTGAACGTAAACCTTTTGCAATTTTTTCTTTTAAGATAATAAAGATGGATAATATTTCTATAGACAGTGCAATGAAAGATTTAGAGAAAGAATTAGGTGTTTCACCTACTTTAATATGTCGTATTTGGAGGTGCATATCTAAACTTTTAATTAGACTATGTTGCACTAAGCCAGAGCGGTAATTGAGTTTTAATGGTTTCACAATCATTAAAACCTTATAGAGAGATGAATGCAAATGAAAATAAACTGATGTCTAATTATACTAATACGTGAATTTACTCTTTTACAAACAGAATAGAATGCCTTTGTGAGTCACCATATTTTTTCAATCCTTTATACACAAGACTTGTGCCTCCTCGATTGACCACTTATCAGTTTTGTACTGAAAATGTATACCTATCTGTCTGGTAGGGTCACCTTAAAATTTCCTGAAGTAACTACCACTTTGGGACCGTACTTGGTTTCATTTATTTCAGCGTGGTTTATCGGGTAGGACTGCCCTATTGTGAGGTCGGAAAGTTTCATAAAATGGCGGGTGCTGTTTAATGCATTTAGTTACTGATCCATGTTATGTTGTTTATTATACATTTTCATTTCTTTAAATGAAAAAAATGTCTCACTAGTAATTATTTTTGTGCTGCACTCGTATCAGCATTTTCATAAGTTATGGTTATTTTCAAACAATTAATTTTAGAAGCAGGTTGAACATGTATGGTAATGTTTAATCCATTAGTTTTTAAAAGTGGGTTGAAAACGTATGGCTATGCTTAACCCATTAGTTTTTAAAAGTGGGTTGAAAACGTATGGCTATGCTTAACCCATTAGTTTTTAAAAGTGGGTTGAAAACGTATGGCTATGCTTAACCCATTAGTTTTTAAAAGTGGGTTGAACACGTATGGCTATGCTTAACCCATTAGTTTTTAAAAGTGGGTTGAAAACGTATGGCTATGTTTAACCCATTAGTTTTTAAAAGTGGGTTGAAAACGTATGGCTATGTTTAACCCATTAGTTTTTAAAAGTGGGTTGAAAACGTATGGTTAAAATCTATGGTGTGCCAGGACCCGGGCTAGCATCGGCATTTTATATCTACTTGACTCGTTTTCATGACTGTGTGCAGACGCTTATTGTAGACACGAATCGGCTAAAGGTGGGTTTACAACTGACTTAACAGTAACCTTAAGCCATGTGCTTAGAATAAGAGTCAACGTGGTCAAGGGTATTGGCTTATGACTACTGTATGCGAGCTTGGCTCGACATAAGACATAGCGAAATTTTACATCTTAAGTATAAATAAAGACGAAGAAGCCAACCAGAGTACAGCGACAGTTGTTGTTGGCGGGAAACTGTATTTACATCTTTTGTTTAGGTTATATCGTGTCGTGTAATCGTACCCAATAAATTATTAAATCGGGTGACACTATTATTGTGTGTTTAAAGGACTGTTGCTCACGTTGACGTTATTAAGTTTACTTTTATTTATATTTATTGACCTAACTTCCCAATATTACCATCGGGATCTTCATTTACACGATATCGCAGGATTTTTCAAAACGATCACACTAACAGTACACACTAATAATTAAATATATATTATGTTAATGATATTCACCCTTGTCTATTTTTCCATGTTAGATCGGCTGCTTTGGTTTTCCACGATCCTGATCGGATAGACTTAAAAGTTACTAGATCAATCGTAAATTGCAAAACTCATTTTCTCTGTACTTAACGAGTCATAAGTACAAGTTTTGGTTCTTCAGTAGTTAATCGTGAAACAGCCTTAATGGCCTAGAAAAGCTAAGGCATTGCTGCGGCCGTGATCCGGGCTAGTTAACTATAGTCCATCCGCGGTTTCTTTACACTTTTTTAATCAAAGCTTCGGAAAATC
Organism: Clitarchus hookeri; assembly: GCA_002778355.1. Taxonomy (NCBI): domain Eukaryota; kingdom Metazoa; phylum Arthropoda; class Insecta; order Phasmatodea; family Phasmatidae; genus Clitarchus; species Clitarchus hookeri. The sequence goes on from NQII01010454.1 coordinate 3,088, forward strand.
ACTCCATGTATGACGTGTTTGATTGTTTCTTAAATACGTCACGTATCTGAAGCGTTTTATACTTATTTTAACATAGAAATACCTTATTTTTAATGAAATTGAACTTTTGTTTTTATTTTATCTATAAGTTACAATATTTAATTTATAATATGAACNGCTTAGAATAAGAGTCAACGTGGTCAAGGGTATTGGCTTATGACTACTGTATGCGAGCTTGGCTCGACATAAGACATAGCGAAATTTTACATCTTAAGTATAAATAAAGACGAAGAAGCCAACCAGAGTACAGTGACAGTTGTTGTTGGCGGGAAACTGTATTTACATCTTTTGTTTAGGTTATATCGTGTCGTGTAATCGTACCCAATANGACAGTTGTTGTTGGCGGGAAACTGTATTTACATCTTTTGTTTAGGTTATATCGTGTCGTGTAATCGTACCCAATAAATTATTAAATCGGGTGACACTATTATTGTGTGTTTAAAGGACTGTTGCTCACGTTGACGTTATTAAGTTTACTTTTATTTATATTTATTGACCTAACTTCCCAATATTANTTAAAGGACTGTTGCTCACGTTGACGTTATTAAGTTTACTTTTATTTATATTTATTGACCTAACTTCCCAATATTGCCATCGGGATCTTCATTTACACGATATCGCAGGATTTTTCAAAACGATCACACTAACAGTACACCCGAATAATTAAATATATATTATGTTAATGATATTCACCCTTGTCTATTTTTCCATGTTAGATCGGCTGCTTTGGTTTTCCACGATCCTGATCGGATAGACTTAAAAGTTACTAGATCAATCGTAAATTGCAAAACTCATTTTCTCTGTACTTAACGAGTCATAAGTACAAGTTTTGGTTCTTCAGTAGTTAATCGTGAAACAGCCTTAATTGCCTAGAAAAGCTAAGGCATTGCTGCGGCCGTGATCCGGGCTAGTTAACTATAGTCCATTCGCGGTTTCTTTACACTTTTTTAATCAAAGCTTCGGAAAATCACCCCATGTATGACGTGTTTGGTTGTTTCTTAAATACGTCATGTATCTGAAGCGTTTCATACTTATGTTAACATAGAAGTACCTTATTTTTAATGAAATTGAACTTTTGTTTTTATTTTATCTATAAGTTACAATATTTAATTTATAATATGAACAATGAGAAAATAAGCGCGTTGGTAATGCCTAGTAAAAAATAGTTCCTAATGGAATTTATATTACACTGAGTGTGCACGAATGCAGTCAGCTGTCCCTTCAGCGTAATTTTCTAGAGTTCGTTAAACTTTGTTCGCACGAGGCGGAGGAATATCCTGGAAGTAGAACTTATAGCAGGGCTTCAGGAAAGTTGGAAGTACAAGCGAGTGGACGATAGCTTCTAAAACAACGGGTTTGTTCAATGTGTAGACGTATTTGTATTCAGTTGCAGGCCTACGCCTAACTTCGGTCGGGTCGTATTACGTTACCTCTGAAATGCGCAAATTGCGTAAACAAGTTGTTCCGTTGCCTCTACAGAAGCACATTTGCGTACGTCATACGTCACTCTTACTTCCATCTTGCGCTTCAACTTCACGTGTTCTGGAACATATATAGTTCGTGTACTGACGTCACGTTGGTGGAAATTTCTGGCGGTAACATGCCGCAAGTTAGATTAGAAAGCAAAAAATTTTCGAACGGTGCCGTTAATTATAGCAGGCTTGTTTCTGGAGAACAGTAATTGCCATTTTTCAATACGGTTAATCTACGTTACGTGTAAAACGTACATTAAAATATTTAAGCACACGAGGTAAGGTGTGCGCAGTTTGTTTACATGTTGGGCAGTATCCACCTTTATTTTCAACCAATGGCGTAATAGGTGGACGGTTGTGATTCCGTTGCCTCGTGCAATAAAGTATATATTCAATAACGGAATAACAACGTACGAGATTTCTAGCAGTTGCATTATCGCAGGCAAGGGAACACGGCTTCATTAACAACAAATCCATTAATTAAAATATTATACGGGGAAGGTAGGTTTTTCCGTGAGACAAATCGATGGCGGTACCTTCGAGCGTCATAGTGCTACAATGGCTCTATGAGCCATGAAATCTATATATTGAATACAACAAATTTTAATTCAAAACGTTGGCTTGACTGAACATAGCGCTACCAAATATGTTGTGACTTCACACCGCACTGCTATGTTCGCTACGCTAGCTTGTATGGCATACAGCTGCCTTCACAGTAAAAAGTATGTAAAAAAATAATCTGAAAAGTAAATAACACCATTATTTCTCCGAGGCTGTTTTTTTTTTTTACAATAACAAACTCTTGCTTGGAATGATCAAAAATTTAGGTTCGTTGTTATTAAATGTTATCTCTNTTTTTTTTTTTACAATAACAAACTCTTGCTTGGAATGATCAAAAATTTAGGTTCGTTGTTATTAAATGTTATCTCTAGAAATCTCTGTTTTATCCCAGTATTAATTTTATTCGTAGGAAATAAAAAAATTCCCCTGGGCTTGTTTTGTTTACAGTAAATAAATGATGCTGTACAGCAACGAAAAGTGTTGTGATATTAAAACTATTCCTTTCTTTATTATAGTTTTTATTGTATTTTTCGTATAACCCAGGTAAATGATGACATTGTTGGTAAAAGAGGGCGGCCACCAATGTATCACTCCACCACATCTGTTTTGCCAGAGAAGAAACGATGTTTCTGGACGAACTCTACGAGTCTCACATGTAAGGCAGTGAAAGGCTGACGACCTCAGTCCAGTGCTTGATGTAGGCCACACAAACTGTTGAACCATTCCATCCGGTTTCGTTGTTGTAATGACCAAGTTATACAGTTGGGGTTCTGTTAATTACATTGGCGAGGCGATTAACTCTTGTTCATCGTCTTTCATGAGACGGGATTGTTCTCCGGCTCTTCCTGTGTTTAAGATGCAGTGTANGCGATTAACTCTTGTTCATCGTCTTTCATGAGACGGGATTGTTCTCCGGCTCTTCCTGTGTTTAAGATGCAGTGTCAGATATTGCGCATGCGGAAGTGGTATAACTACTACTACCTGGAAATGTAACTTCGCCGAAAAAAAACAAACCCACTGGATGCGTTGCGGTTCCCGCTGACGAGACAAATACGCGCTACGCACGTTCAGTGACGTTAACATTACGCAAAGAACCGTTGGAATTTTTATATAGTGAATTCCGTTAACCAGGTGTTTATTTAGCCGGCGTATATTTCAAAACTTCCCTCAAGAAAAAAAACGTTGGATATTTCACTGTTTTTAGAGATGCGATAAATGCGTTCCCTAAGCACTTTTAGCAAATTCAGACGTAAAAATCTCCGAGTTCTAAATGTCATTAACTAGGGTAAAGTATATTTTTTTTTTTTGCGCCACGTTCATTTCAGACATTCTAGCAAACGTTTCGGAAAACACAATTCACAAAACACGAACCTAACATAACGACTGTTCACACTGTAGCTCCTAAACGCGTATTATTTGGACGGTTGTTTCAGTGAAATAAATTTCATCTGTAACTCATTCGGAACTATTTATTTGCTGGCTTATTCAACAAACATAACACTAGAGGTGTTTCTTGAAACCAACGAACGTAAACTTCGGAACGTGAACATGTTGTCGCTCGCGCTTCATGGCGGTTAAGGCGCACAAACAATGCTTTTACGAAACGATAGACACGTGTCGCTATTTCATTCCAATGATGAAGTCTTTTATAAAAAGGCACGTACAATGCACTACATTTAATAAAATACGTCAATACAAAAACAAACCACTCCGCATTGATGTGTAATATTCCGGCACCTTCAGCAAGGAACTCGCTAAAAAATATAATTAAAGAGAGCTCAGTCATCTAAGTCCTGAAGTGAATCTCTTCAGGATATACGTTGGATATCTAGTATTAGATATAAATTTGATTCACTTCCTGGATAACCATTATATGCTACAAAACCTCTCATGGTTATTACTGATGTTAAGTGTCTAGATCTAAATATGTCTATAGGATATCCACAATATCTATATCCTTGTATGGATATTGGGCGGACATTTGGTCATCTTTTGGCAGTCTTTTGGATGTAACTTTGCTATTCCTGGATGTCCCTGAATATCCAGAACGTCCATAGGGACACCCATTAGATATTCTTTAGATACCTGTGAGCTATATAGGCACTCACCTACCACACCTTTACACGAAGTACTGTTTTTCATAAACATGGATTCTACACGAACGCACCTTTCGTATATTTAAGTGTATTTATGAAACGAGGTCACGAATAAATAGTTTTATTTTCGTTGTGTGTGAATTTCACTGTGTATAAAAAATGTTTTTTTTTCTGTAGCGGAATTTGAAAAATAATCAAATAATTGGCGCTCCATGAGTGGTTTGCCACTCACCTACTACNGCGATTAACTCTTGTTCATCGTCTTTCATGAGACGGGATTGTTCTCCGGCTCTTCCTGTGTTTAAGATGCAGTGTAAGATATTGCTCATGCGGAAGTGGTATAACTACTACTACCTGGAAATGTAACTTCGCCGAAAAAAAAACAAACCCACTGGATGCGTTGCGGTTCCCGCTGACGAGACAAATACGCGCTACGCACGTTCAGTGACGTTAACATTACGCAAATAACAGTTGGAATTTTTATATAGTGAATTCCGTTAAACAGGTCTTTATTCAGCCGGCGTATATCTCAAAACTTCTCTCAAGAACGAAAAGCGTTAGATATTTCTCTGTTTTTAGAGATGCGAGAAATGCGTTCCCTAACCACTTTCAGCAAATTCAACTTCAGGAGTAAAAATCTCCGAGTTTTAAATGTAATCAACAAGGGTAAAGTAGATTTGATTTTGCGCCGCGTTCATTTCAGACATTCTTGCGACCGTTTCGGAAAACAAAATTCACAAAACACGAACCTAACATAACGACTGTTTACACTGTAGCTCCTAAACGGGTATTATTTGGACGGTTGTTTCAGTGAAATCAATTTCGTCTGCCACTCATTCGGAATAATTTATTTGCTTACTTATTCAACAAACATAACACTATAGATGTTTCTTGAAACCAACCAACGTAAACTTCGGAACGTGAACATGTTGTCGCTCGCGCTTCATGGCGGTTAAGGTGCACAAACAATGCTTTTACGAAACGATAGACACGTGTCACTATTTCATTCCAATAATGAAGTCTTTTATAAAAAGGCACGTACAATGCACTACATTTAATAAAATACGTCAATACAAAAACAAACCACTCCGCATTGATGTGTAATATTCCGGCACCTTCAGCAAGGAACTCGCTAAAAAATATAATTAAAGAGAGCTCAGTCATCTAAGTCCTGAAGTGAATCTCTTCAGGATATACGTTGGATATCTAGTATTAGATATAAATTTGATTCACTTCCTGGATAACCATTATATGCTACAAAACCTCTCATGGTTATTACTGATGTTAAGTGTCTAGATCTAAAGATGTCTATAGGATATCCACAATATCTATATCCTTGTATGGATATTGGGTGGACATTTGGTCATCTTTTGGCAGTCTTTTGGATGTAACTTTGCTATTCCTGGATGTCCCTGAATATCCAGAACGTCCATAGGGACACCCATTAGATATTCTTTAGATACCTGTGAGCTATATAGGCACTCACCTACCACACCTTTACACGAAGTACTGTTTTTCATAAACATGGATTTTACACGAACGCACCTTTCGTATATTTAAGTGTTTTTATGGAACGAGGTCACGAATAAATAGTTTTATTTTCGTTGTGTGTGAATTTCACTGTGTATAAAAAATGTCTTTTTTTTCTGTAGCGGAATTTGAAAAATAATCAAATAATTGGCGCTCCATGAGTGGTTTGCCACTCACCTACTACTATTTTACACGAAGTAGTATTGTGAAGATAGGATTTTATACGCTTCAGGTATCATCGGCATCGTTCGTGTCTCAAAGTCGAAGCTATAAGAATACGAAGAGCTTACGTATTTTATATTTACGGAGCTCATTTACGTTATTCGTCATTACTGATTGCCTTTAGGTAAAATAACTATATATATATCCGTAAATGTTTCCGTAAATCTACATACATTTCTATGAGTTTAATTTAAACAGTAAATGTTGTAACTGCAAATAAAGTTATAAAGTATAATTTTTAACGCTGATTAATATTTACTTCCATAATAATCGCAAAATTTTGCCAACATGCTACCATTCATCCCGCAACAATTATAATCTCACACACTATTTTGCAAATAGGGGCGTATACTGCTTACGTGTAGGTTTGTAACAATGTTTGTCATAATTTATTTAAGTTACGTAAAAGTAAGACACTATATTTAAGCTACTTTACAGAATAACAAATNACAATGTTTGTCATAATTTACTTAAGTTACGTAAAAGTAAGACACTATATTTAAGCTACTTTACCGAATAAGAATTAACTTTTATCATCGACACAATGTTTTAACATTCTAAATAGAGTCACTGAATTTTTCACAAAATATAATGATGAACTATGTAGCCATAATGTAAAATTATCATCGCCATTGATATATAAATAAAAAATAAAAATTTTGGTTTGTGGCAAACCTACCCTGTAGTGGATCATATTAAACAATACATATTTTTGCGGTGACGTAACATATATTGCGGGGAACAAAGTGTTTTTAAAGAGTCGCATTTCCATCCTCAGTAATTGATAACGCAAACCGAGAGCTGTAATTGCTTCGTCAACACTTTAGTTGTTGGATGTTTTCCGTTTCACGAGTCTTAGGTGTATGCCCGAGAGTAGTAGGAAAATGGGAGGTTGGGCACAACGATATCTGGGGTTGGAGCTCGGAGCGGTTCATGCTCTGTCATTCCGTACCCCGGCGGAACATTTTCCCTAAAAATTTCCCTTTTTACCCTCAAGATTTACAGCAGTTTATCCCTAAAAAAAAACACTGATCCCCCCCCCCCTCAGTTTTAAAAACGAGGCGCAAAAAGGTAATTTTCGATCCATCGGAAGGTTTGGGAGGCTCGCTTCTCGAGGGCACAGCAGTGGCGGCCATATTGGTTTTATAGGCATACGGTACGCCAAATCGATACACGAGATCTGAAATCAGAGCCGGAAACAAACAGCCGTCATGTTATGACGTCATCGAATCGCCATGTTGGACCCAGGTGACATTGACCTTGATCCTATAACTGTGACTTTAGATAATCTTGAAAACACAAACTAAAGCAAAAAATGGTATAAATTTAATAAATTCATAGAGGTCAATGAGCATATAACGTTACTAATTACTGCCGCCATCTTGGATCCAGGTGACCCTAACAGTTGACCTTGACCTGGTGGCTTCAACCTTGAAAAAAAAATTAAAAAAAAATCCAAAAGATTTCTCTAAGAAAATATAAAAAAATAATTAAAAATATTATTAAAAATAATTTTTAAGAATATTTTTAAAAACTTACATTTTCGGAGGTCCCACAAAGCACCATGTCGAGCAGACGACTGACTCCCTCCAATCGATCACATATAACTAACATTCCCCTCCCCTACCAGTGTTTCTCATTTGGTAATTAGATGGCAGGCCTCCGCCCCCCTCCCCCTCTCACACCTACCCTAATTCAAAAGTAAAAGTCATTCTGCGATAATACGTTTTCAAAACCCAATTTTCACATGCTCATATCTCCTTTAATATTCTGTTTAGGTACATGGTGTCATATATATATATATATATTTGACTATCTTTTTCATAAGGAATTACCTCCAGCGGTGTGGGAGTTTAATTTCCGAAAATTCTATGTACGGAATAAAATGTCTCCCCACAACGACGCGCGAGCAATAATGGATGTAAACCTGTCAGTTGCTCATTTAAGATATTGAAACACAAACTGAGTGCTAAACTTTACGCGGTAAACAGAGATGATTGATTCCTAAATTTTCACCGTTCTTTTTGTAAGATCTCGGGAAGAAATTAACACCAAGGCAGAAAAAGTCTTCATTTTCCCACATCGCACGTACCTGCCACGTTTGCCAGGTGAGAACGAATTTCAAAACACCCACGTCTGATATTCGTGAGGCCCTGGCAACATTGCGGCGGTGGATACAAAGCTGCTCTGAGGCATCGTGAAACAGGACGACGAGCCAGAGAGGTTTAGCCTTGTCTTACGCAGTACCTGGTGAATCTAGGACCCACGAACATCGGTTTAAAATTGTGAGCGTTGAAGTGATGTGGTGTATTACTGTCTGCTATGTAAACTTGTGGGTGAAACGATTTAGGTACTGTAATGAAAGGGATAATATAACCGTGCAAATTTTCCAAGTTTAGGATTTCACCCCAAGAAACTACCTTTTTATACCCGAATTCATTGTTTCGTGGCAAAAGTTTCTGCTTATTTTGAAATACTGTCTTTTGAAAATCTTTATTTTAATGGATGCATGCCTCATTAATACATATTGTAGGCACTCAGAATAACAATGTATAGTTTCTACCACAAATAACTATGCTCTTTCATAGAGAAAATATCTCCTTCAGCGAAAAAGTGTCAGCAATTCGTTGCTGCTACTACAATTACGTTAAAAAACACGGCATTGCTAGTAATGGCGTTAAGTTGCTGCTACCCTAAAAACCGTTCATAAAACTTTTTCGTAGTATTTCATCTGGAGATTTCTTGGTTGAAGAAATAAAAATTACATAACCGTCTATATCAGCAATGAATACCATAAGTGGATTGATGTTAAGCAGAAAGCCATCAAGGCGTTGAACATGCCTATTTTTAACGTGATAAAATAGTGCTCTAGTTTTACTTAGAAAATGTTCAAAATTAATTTAGCACTTTAAGAGCCATATTTAGTATTTTCTTTTATCCTCATACTCGTATCATAACCTTTTGCCATGTGAAGAATTTACATGACCACCATTGGCTTAATGACATTACTCATGCAGCAAACAAATGAAAAATAAAATTTTTTGGAAACCTAGATGTGTAACTAATATCGTACTCCAATGTGTATAAAGCAGGAAAACAACCAATTTGATTTGCATAACTTTAAACATTAGCCCACACTTGCAATACAACGGCACGACTGAGAACGATTTTTTTTATTCACAGCCAACTAAACTGGGAATCTGCATGACAGTGTATACGATAACATCTATAAGAAAAACGGTGAGAGTTTTTTTAGGCTTATTTTATAAGTGCTCACTTCAACCATAACGAGACTGCAAAGTCTCTTGACGGTAAACCGAGCACTTTTGAAAGCCCTGGATAAGATATACTTCTGTACACATTGTGTATTCTTCCGCCTTATATAGCATTAACATTGCCCTTGGCCTCATCGCTTTATTCATGCGTCGGATAACTATACAAATTACTAGAAAAAAATGTATTTTACGAATTATAAAATTCTTGAACGGAAGTGCATTAAAAAAACAGAAAGGGAAATAAATAATTTTGATATTCACAAAAGTTTAGCTAAAGCATTTTATCAAACGTTAAATCTTGGATCTACTTTCTCTTGGTCCTTGCCAACTTTTCTGGGTGCATGCCACACATCGTGGCCGTTAAAATACGTGCAAGGTAGGGGCAGTGACATTTTCCATACGTTGATTTCAAAACTGCTTAATAAACCGCGAACAGCCGAAAGTGATATACTATATTAAGCAGGCGTCTCAATGCGTGTTAAAAAAAATTGCAGGCTTTTGTTTTTGTTTTCGGAAGGTTGGCGTATCCCGCCGGGGAAAAATTCGCGTAGCCGCGGGCACGTTACGTTGAGAGCGAAGGTGCCAGGGCTCGACACTTCCCTGGCAACCGGCAGCGCAATAACATCACTCACTTCGCCTTACCTCCTTTTCTACTTCTTTTTTCCACTGTTTCCCCTTCCATCTTCTTCCTTCTCATCCCCCCAACCCCGAAAACCCTTCACGACAACTTTGCGAACACACCTCCCAGGGCGCTGCTAGCCCATTTTCTCTCATCACCCCTGAGCTTACGTAATCCCTTTATTTTTTTTCTCCGCCCGTTACCTACCCAGGAGGGCGAAATAGGTAGGTGTGACGAAGTGCAGCACGTTTTCTGCTCGCAGTTTCACTTCCGACACGAGCATCAATTCCCTCGTTCTTTCTGTCCGAAACCTTTTCGTGCCCACCGCACAATGGTGACGGTACAGCATAAGACCATTGGTGCATGCTATGTTGTTACTGTATGTTTGAAATTAATAAAACACTGTACATTACATTTATTNAGCATAAGACCATTGGTGCATGCTATGTTGTTACTGTATGTTTGAAATTAATAAAACACTGTACATTACATTTATACATACATGTAAAGGTCTGTCACGTGTGGTGTGTGCTATTTAACCCAACCGGAACCAGTGTGCACAATTGTGGACACTACGCACGAGTAGGTAATTTTTGGTCTGTGCTGCACGCAGCGAAGCTCAATGACTAGAAACCTGAAAAATTCGCGAGTTCAATGACCTGTAGGCTATACTCCATTTTCGTATGCAAAATCATGCAGATATCACTGTTCATTGGTTGCTTGTTATATTAGCGGTAGACAGTTATTCGGTCTGCATTTTACTGTGTATTTATTATTGGCTCAGAGTTGTCCAGGAGGTGTAATTTAACTGGTGGGCCAATAGCATTTGCAATACAAACGTACGGGGATTTGAATTCTAGCTTGTCCCGAAATGAAAACGCGAATTTGTCAGGTCTCCATCAATGGCCAATCATCATACCTGTGGATGAATGATTCGTAAACCATCTTACTGCTCTAGGTCATGATTGGTTCTTATAACTGCAGCCGAACATATAACCTGCAGCTTATTGGTTGTGACAACGAAACGAGTATAATGTCGACTCATAGCGCGCATCATAAAATTTTTTTGTTTGCGACATATGAAACCGTAAACTAAAGTGGGTCTCACTGAGTCAAGAGATTTGGACTAATGAGCGTACAAAGAGGTATGTAGTAGCGCAGGAATGCAAGGGTGAAGGAAACGGGAGATACCCGAGAAAACCCACCGACCAGCGCCATCATCAGGCACGATTCCCACATGCGAAAATTCGGGAGCGACTCCGCCGGGAATCGAACCCGGTTCACCTTGGTTGGAGGTGAGTAGTCTGACCACTACACCACCGCAGCCCCAACATGATTCTGAGCTGTGCCCATTCTCACCGTGCCACAATGGCCATATAGTGTATACATGTAAAGTTTATTCGCGGTAATGTGAGCATTTTGTAAATCGACTTTCGAAGTAATAATCACTGACCACAATACTGGTATGCTGTAGGAAACGGCGAAATGCAGGTTCATAGTTAAAAGGCCTGCCTGCATAAATTTTTCTCCATTTATAGTCGAGAAGCGCGGGAGCTATAAGGGTTAAACTGACACGCGCTACAAGAGCGCCATCGCCGCTACGCGCAGGGCTCTGAACTGGCGTGCGGTGTTCTCGTAGTGCTGCGTATACCTATGACACTTTCAGTGGTGACCCTGTAATTTTATTGGTGAAAGGCCTGTGTCAAAGTTCAATACAGGCTCATATCGTAGTTCGACTCGTGTCCGGCTAGTACGTTTTAAGATACGGCAGTCTGAAAAAGCAATTTTTAACTATATTGGAGGGCTCCAAAATAATATTTACAGCATTCGTGGCAACTTTAAAATACCATTACTTCCTCGTCTGGGGTATGATGTCTTTTCGTAGGTAAGCATACTGGGGCACGTTTAATAGCTTCGTCAAAAAATAAGGATTTCAAACACACTGCAGTCCTGTCCAAGCGCAAAGCAGGCGTGGTACTTAAGTTGCAGCGAATTGATAAAAAAACAGTAAGGGTCTCTAAGGCTTGACGTCGTGTCACAAAATACTTAAGAATAAAGAGTTTAAACAGCCGCTTATATCACGTAGTACGCGCCAGCAAAATGACGTCACTCACCAGCAACACGTGTAAAAGACCGTCCGCCAATCAGCGCCTGGCAGCCCAGCCAACAGGGAACCACTCGTAGCATGCCGTAGCCAATCAGACACAAGGCCCGTTCCTAAAAATTCTTGCAGCCGATCAGAGAATGTGTACGCTCACATCAACTGGACCGGCACTCCGTTTCGCCTCTGAGTATCTTACCTACTCTGCGGTTGTCCTGCGAGTGTACTGCTTAAATTTATAACCACTGTAAAGTTTTTTTTTAATTCTATGTATAGGTATTATAATTCGAAAATGAATGTTGGCAGCAGGTTTACATTCCTGACCATTCTAAGGTTATACTTAAATGACGCATGAACCATGTGATTAGACACTTATCAAAGTTAATTTTACTAATTGCGGAACGATAAATGATGACAAGAAAGTAAATCCTAATCAGTTCTTATTTAACCGTGAACAAAATATAATGCGACGATCGCCATAGCACTTAAAACCAAGTCAGCGATTTTAATAAGTGAATTGATACTAACCGGTATAGGGTTGGTTCGACTCAGGTTAGAAACAAAACGATATTTATTATGGGAGAGTTTGTCAGAGGGAAAATTTCTGCCGGAATGTGCGCCGTCCTTCAAAAAAGGACGCTTTCAAGTTAGTGGTAAATGGAGAAATTCTGTATTATATACACTGAAGAGCTAAAAAAACTGGTATAGGCGTGCGGATGAAAATAACAGAGGTATGGAACCAATCAGAGTACCGCGATGCGGTCGGCAGCTAAATGGGTTACTGCTGCTACAATGGCAGGTTATCAAGATTTAAGTGAGTTTGAACGAGGTATTATAGTCGGCGCACGAGAGATGGGACATAGCATCACCGAGGTAGCGATAACACTTGGATGTTCGCGTACGCCCATTTCACGAGTGTACCGTGAATATCGGGAAGTCGGTAAAACATCACATCTACGACGTCGCTGCCCTCGAAAAAAACATCGTGAAATAATGGGACAAACGACGACTGACGAGAATCATTAATCGTGACAGACGTGCAACCCTTTCTCAAATTGGCGCAGATTGGATTTGTGGACAGGCCTGCAGGATTCATGGTGTGAATTGCCTCCTGCATACCTTCAGACATTAGTCGAGTTCATGCCACGTCGTCTTGCGGCACTTCTGCGTGCTCGGGGGACACTACTCGATATGTGGCAGGTGTACCTGTTTTATTGGCTCTTCAGTGCATTTTTTTTGTAAAAGTTGGTGTTTCACTCGAATTGTGATATGTATTTACCATAGCCAAATTGTGATCATTAACTGTATCCTTCAATTATTATTGACGCCATCCAATGGTGTTTACAAGAGCAAATGGTGAAGTTACAAGCGCGATTGGCATTTGGCGTTCATTAGCACGCTCGCTTGAATAGGAAAACTTTACGAATTTAAGTGCGAAGAAATACAGCTGTCGTAAAAAGAACTTGGTACTGTTTCTCCTCTCGAGCAAGAAAACTGCAACGGAAAACCCCTGAGAATGATATTTATAACTATTTCACTTTTATATTTTCAATTCAGTCGCGGCATTTAAATAAAGAGTTTTNTATATTTTCAATTCAGTCGCGGCATTTAAATAAAGAGTTTTTGTAAGCCTACGTGATGCTGTATACAATTTACAACACAACATTTAACAATATTAAAATATGTCTCGCTGTTTTTCCGCTCTAGTTCGAACAACTAAGTATATTCCTTACGTAGGGTCTAACACAATAAAACTCGGAAAATGTTCACACCACTGCATTTGTTTTATGAAGATGGCAATTATGCCATTTACCTACGTACTAACCGGAAAAATCTGGCACATTTGTGACAAGAGTGCTACCTGGCGGCGAAAAATAGTAATTGCCATACTATAAGCATTGAGCTTCCCAGTTTTAGGTTACCTATAATCAACGATGCGAACGTCGTTGAATCCCAGGGGTAGGTTTAGGTTATTTTGATACGCAAACCAACCCTTGTTTGGCTTTTCGCCGTAAAAGGGACGCCGTTAGTAAGGCTTGCAAATTAATAGAACTGATGGAAAATCACAGTGAAGCNGGTTCATAGTTAAAAGGCCTGCCTGCATCAATTTTTCTCCATTTATAGTCGAGAAGCGCGGGAGCTATAAGGGTTCAACTGACACGCGCTACAAGAGCGCCATCGCCGCTACGCGCAGGGCTCTGAACTGGCGTACGGTGTTCTCGTAGTGCTGCGTATACCTATGGCACTTTCAGTGGTGACCCTGTAATTTTATTGGTGAAAGGCCTGTGTCAAAGTTCAATACAGGCTCATATCGTAGTTCGACTCGTGTCCGGCTAGTACGTTTTAAGATACGGCAGTCTGAAAAAGCAATTTTTAACTATATTGGAGGGCTCCAAAATAATATTTACAGCATTCGTGGCAACTTTAAAATACCATTACTTCCTCGTCTGGGGTATGATGTCTTTTCGTAGGTAAGCATACTGGGGCACGTTTAATAGCTTCGTCAAAAAATAAGGATTTCAAACACACTGCAGTCCAGTCCAAGCGCAAAGCAGGCGTGGTACTTAAGTTGCAGCGAATTGATGAAAAAGAGTAAGGGTCTCTAAGGCTTGACGTCGTGTCACAAAATACTTAAGAATAAAGAGTTTAAACAGCCGCTTATATCACGTAGTACGCGCCAGTAAAATGGCGTCACTCACCAGCAACACGTGTAAAAGACCGTCCGCCAATCAGCGCCTGGCAGCCCAGCCAACAGGGAACCACTCGTAGCATGCCGTAGCCAATCAGACACAAGGCCCGTTCCTAAAAATTCTTGCAGCCGATCAGAGAATGTGTACGCTCACATCAACTGGACCGGCACTCCGTTTCGCCTCTGAGTATCTTACCTACTCTGCGGTTGTCCTGCGAGTGTACTGCTTAAATTTATAACCACTGTAAAGTTTTTTTTTTTTAAATTCTATGTATAGGTATTATAATTCGAAAATGAATGTTGGCAGCAGGTTTACATTCCTGACAATTCTAAGGTTATACTTAAATGACGCATGAACAATGTGATTAGACACTTATCAAAGTTAATTTTACTAATTGCGGAACGATAAATGATGACAAGAAAGTAAATCCTAATCAGTTCTTATTTAACCGTGAACAAAATATAATGCGACGATCGCCATAGCACTTAAAACCAAGTCAGCGATTTTAATAAGTGAATTGATACTAACCGGTATAGGGTTGGTTCGACTCAGGTTAGAAACAAAACGATATTTATTATGGGAGAGTTTGTCAGAGGGAAAATTTCTGCCGGAATGTGCGCCGTCCTTCAAAAAAGGACGCTTTCAAGTTAGTGGTAAATGGAGAAATTCTGTATTATATACACTGAAGAGCAAAAAAAATTGGGAAAAGGCGTGCGGATGAAAATAACAGAGGTATGGAACCAATCAGAGTACCGCGATGCGGTCGGCAGCTAGATGGGTTACTGCTGCTACAATGGCAGGTTATCAAGATTTAAGTGAGTTTGAACGAGGTATTATAGTCGGCGCACGAGAGATGGGACATAGCATCTCCGAAGTAGCGATAACACTTGGATGTTCGCGTACGACCATTTCACGAGTGTACCGTGAATATCGGGAAGTCGGTAAAACATCACATCTACGACGTCGCTGCCCTCGAAAAAAACATAGTGAAAGAATGGGACAAACGACGACTGACGAGAATCATTAATCGTGACAGACGTGCAACCCTTTCTCAAATTGGCGCAGATTGGAATTGTGGACAGGCCTGCAGGATTCATGGTGTGAATTGCCTCCTGCATACCTTCAGACATTAGTCGAGTTCATGCCACGTCGTCTTGCGGCACTTCTGCGTGCTCGGGGGACACTACTCGATATGTGGCAGGTGTACCTGTTTTATTGGCTCTTCAGTGCATTTTTTTTGTAAAAGTTGGTGTTTCACTCGAATTGTGATATGTATTTACCATAGCCAAATTGTGATCATTAACTGTATCCTTCAATTATTATTGACGCCATCCAATGGTGTTTACAAGAGCAAATGGTGAAGTTACAAGCGCTATTGGCATTTGGCGTTCATTAGCATGCTCGCTTGAATAGGAAAACTTTACGAATTTAAGTGCGAAGAAATACAGCTGTCGTCAAAAGAACTTGGTACTGTTTCTCCTCTCGAGCAAGAAAACTGCAACGGAAAACCCCTGAGAATGATATTTATAACTATTTCACTTTGATGTTTTTCAATTCGGTTGCGGTATTTAAATAAAGTGTTTGTGTAAGCCTACGTGATGCTGTATACAATTTACAACACAACATTTAACAATATTAAAATATGCCTCGCTGTTTTCCACTCTAGTTCGAACAACTAAGTTTATTCCTTTCGTAGGGTCTAACACAATAAAACTCGGAAAATGTTTGCACCGCTGCATTTGTTTTATGAAAATGGCAACCGGAAAAATCTGGTGCATTTGTGACACGAGAGCTACCTGGCGGCGAAAAATAGTAATTGCCAAACTATAAGCATTGAGCTTCCCAGCTTTAGGTTACGTACAATCAACGATGCGAACGTCGTTGAATCCCAGGGGTAAGTTTAGGTTATTTTGATACGCAAACCAACCCTTGTCTGGCTTTTCGCCGTAAAAGGGACGCCGTTAGTAAGTCTTGCAAATTAATAGAACTGAAGGAAAATCACAGTGAAGCAGTGACGCGAGTGTTTCACTTCACTGTGGGCCGAAATAAATCACCATCAAATCGCCTATAGTCGGTCACTGAAATAATCAGTAGGTTTCCAGCGATTAAAATTTTCACCCGCCTGCCATCATATTTCATTGCACTGGGACAAATTTTCAACTTGCCTGTTGCTGATTACGGATTACATCCTCACGCAAACTGTTTACAATATACAACTCTTTTGTCAGTTATGACGAATGGGGGTTCGTGTTATTGACATAAAACGATGGGAAATACGTCACATATGAATTTTTCACCTTTTTTAATGACAGCGGAGTGACTGGATTATATTTATAATTGAATTCAGTTTTGTCGGCTTCCCTCGTTTCCAATNCGAAATAAATCACCATCAAATCGCCTATAGTCGGTCACTGAAATAATCAGTAGGTTTCCAGCGATTAAAATTTTCGCCCGCCTGCCATCATATTTCATTGCACTGGGACAAATTTTCAACTTGCCTGTTCCTGATTACGGATTACATCCTCACGCAAACTGTTTACAATATACAACTCTTTTGTCAGTTATGACGAATGGGGGTTCGTGTTATTGACATAAAACGATGGGAAATACGTCACATATGAATTTTTCATCTTTTTTAATGACAGCGGAGTGACTGGATTATATTTATAATTGAATTCAGTTTTGTCGGCTTCCCTCGTCTCCAATNCTTTTTTAATGACAGCGGAGTGACTGGATTATATTTATAATTGAATTCAGTTTTGTCGGCTTCCCTCGTCTCCAATCCCATTATAGAATTAATTAATTATATAAAAATAGAGAAATTATTATTTTTTGTTGTTAACGAAGTTAGTTTATGAATTCCAATGAACCCTTCGAACACTACATTGCCAGCACTTGCAATCTGCAGAAATTACACCGCAAGACTTGCACTCCAAGGCACTCGCAGACAAATTAGCTTCTGCAATGTTGTCATCTTCAAGGACACTCTCACTCTTCACTCTGTCACTTTCTTCACTGCGATACTCTACTTCAGTTCCCTGTGATTCTGCTGCGCAACTCGTCTCCGAGGCAGAATATCTGCATTCCACTTTTAGGCTCTGTCATCGAATTCTCCACTCCACAAGTTAGGTCTCCTTCATTATTAATTACGCTTGCACTACTCTGGATAACTTGTTCATCACACCCACCTTCTGACGAATCTCGTTCTCCTATTCCTTCCACAACTGGATTTTCACTCCCAAGAATCTCAAGAACTAGGATGTCAACTCCGGTTAGCTTCGCCTCCTTTCTGGTCATTGCTACTGTGTGCATCGAACACTGCGGCTCGTTGAGAAGAGCCTGCCTCGTGTTCTAATAACTTCTTCATATATTTCTATTTCATCTTTAACCTTCACCTTAATTAACGTTTCCTCAAAAACCTTATTCACTGGCGCCGAGGATAAGTAACAAGTAAGTTACCTGTCGCCGCTACTTCAAGATCACAGGTTCTATTAGTTCTTGTGTTCCCACTAACTACAATCCTGCTGGTTCACGGGACGCCGGTCACGCTTATGCACTGCGACGTTCGTTATTGGCTAGCTGTCAGCCAATGAGATGACGAGTTGATTTTACTCCTATCAAGAGTCCTTTACTGAGTAAAAGTATATGCATTAGAACGTGTCCTTTCGAGTCGTCGTAAGAAAATATTGTTTTATAGTCAGGAAAACCCCGTTATTTCTGATCTGTAATATTGTCGCACGGTTCGGTTAAGTAGTAGTGGAACAAATAATCTACATGCGTAAGAGTTTTGTGTTTAAAAACAAAAAATCAAAATAAAAATAAGATTGCTTGGGATACACCCAGGCGTACTGCTTAAAGCGTTAAAAATGGTTGGTTGTCTAAAAATCATTAACCGGTAATGACCGTGAAATTCTACGAAAGAAAAGATATATAACAAAGGGAAGTTTTAGGGTTTGCTGCCCTTTTTACCCGCTTAAAGGACACGTTTCTTTTCTTAGGCAATTTTAAGTTAAATATGCTGATTGAAGACAGGTTAGATTACATTAAATTATGTTAGGTAATATCAGGCAACTTAAATAAAAGTATATCTTATTAAATCATAGTAAAGAATAAAAAACACAATAATACCTGTCAGCAAAATATTTTGTCTCTATAAACCATATTACTTTACACAGAAAGACAAGCCAATACGTGGCCGAATTAAAGTTAAAACTTAATATTTGGGCAAGTATGTAACACAATTCGAACCAAATGCGAGTTTTTAAACACAAAGGAATATGAATTTCTTAATTTATCGCCAGCTTACAGGCAACCCCTTTAGAACAGCAGCGCACCATGCGGCGAAAATTTTCCCTACGCCAAACTCTTCCACAGGAAATTGCATTTTGTTTCTAACCTGAGTTTAATAAACAGTACTCGTGCATAGTGCTCTAGCTTAAGTGCTAAACAACCTTTACCATGCGAACCCTGTAATAATCCTTTTTTTATCCACGCTATAGCTGTCCTTTTAAAACAGGGTTCAAGACAAACACCCGCATCACGACAGGCTGGCGCTTTATGTTGCAAACAAAACAACGGCGAAATTGATTCTCCTGATCTTATCCAAACTCCAAACTGTTCCGAAACCTTACAAAATTCAGTATGTTTAAGCGAGATAGCGGATGTGTATTATTTTTCACCCATAGAACTGTAACAAAACTAAAATATTCATGGTTTTTTAAAGGCTTTCGTTTAGAATGCGCTACAAGAGATTAAACACTGAAAATGGTTTTCAACCTTTTTTAGCATATGACCCAATTTTTAGTTAACGGCATAAATAATAGCTTGAAAAAAAATGACAACGATGGAAAATTCACTTTAAAATAGGAATGAAAGAAATATTTTTTTTCTTGCATATCTGAAGATTTATCATAAGAATGTTGGGCAAAATAAGTGTTCATACCACCAAAGCGGTATGAATAATTTTTTCCTTGAGATGTATTACGAAGTTCGATTGTATTCATGTTTAACTTTCGTAATGATATATGTATTAATTAAATTTAAGGATACAAATTGTAATATAAACTGTAACAACACTTATACTTGGGCAGATGTTGACGTCATTCTTCGCAGCATTTATAAACTTTTGAATTCATATTTATATAGAAACGTTCATATTGTTGTTTCGTCTGCGGTATAGAACTACTTTGCAAGCCGACCACAGCTAGGTTTCACTCCTGCACGGGGGTGAATGTTATTCAATTTTATCACCAAAGTTTTCTTTTTGGAGTGCATTGCTCAGTGAAATGAAGTGACAAGAAATACGTTTGGAATATATACGTGGCTGGGGTGCTCGTGATAACGCATGCATATTTCCCCACAAAAGAAAAAAAAANAAATACGTTTGGAATATATACGTGGCTGGGGTGCTCGTGATAACGCATGCATATTTCCCCACAAAAGAAAAAAAAAAGCTCTCTTAAGGGTCATTCATAACTCGTTTACAAATACGTCAAATTGAAAGCAACAAAACTCAGATGACTTTCTATCTGCCCAGTACGTGAACAAAAATTATTTTGCCATGGAAATAACTATATACAAGGTTACATTTCGAACTATCAAAAAAACGTGCATTCTTTCGTGAGACAGACTATACGTGTAATCAAATAGCAGGCCGGGAAGCCTTAGAGCGGAATGGGCGTAACTACATACAGCCAAATTGATGTTCGATATAGTGACCATAGATTTGTATCATATGGACTAGTATGTTAGATTTATTCTCTCGGTTACTTAATAAAAATCACCACTAAAATTTCGATATTTCTGCTTAAAACAAAATTAACTTATTAATAAACAAAAACTAAACTTAACTTCTTAAATAAAAAATATTTGTCGGGAAGAATATTTTATTAGTATGGTAAAACAACATGTTGGCAACGTTTTGAACAGTACTTAAATTTTTTCCGTTGAAACGTCTAATTAAGAGTGCTGTGCTTATTTAATTATGAATGGATGTTAAGTGTTTACGTGAATAATATGAATTTTTATTAATGTTTTATGAATAGCAGATTGGAAAATCTTCCGGTAGCTTAATTTTCTTGTTTGTAGCCGGATTTATAATGGCGTGTAGACGACTTGCTGTTCTTCAGAACGGTAAAAGCGAAGTAAGCCTACAGATACTTGACAGACAATCGCGTCGCTTACAGTCTATTACTTCCATGAATTACCAACATTCACCACGTCGTAACTCGTTACGCCTTCAGTTAAAAAAAAACGAATTTTGTTCAAGTGTCTGCACTCCCGAAGCCTCTGTTCAGACAGATTGAGAACGCAGGGCCTACACTGTAAAAAAAATTCTGTTTAACTTCCTAACCTCTAATGGAAGTTTGTAACATACAAAATGTATGGAAATAATACCACACATAAAGCTGCAGATATAGCAATGTTTAGCGTCGCTACTTGACAAAGTTGGGAACTTACCTACGCATTTGACTGTTTCCTGAGCAAATGTGGGAACGCTACAATGACTGTATAGCTGAAAAATTACCATTCCGGCTTTCTCACTAAGCGTAAACACTGGTATGGTATTTTTCCGAATAATTCCTTATAGTGTGGAATGGAATTGGGTATGATAGTCTCAGTATGCTCAATCAAGCACGGTTCCCTTTTATATTCGACGTCTCTAACAATCAGTTGCGTGTTATCTTTCACAGATGTAACTCGAGTTTGAGGTAAATTTTAAATTAAGCTGCTGGTGGAGAATGCTTTCTGGCGTTCCACTTGAGTACTTTATTNACTCGAGTTTGAGGTAAATTTTAAATTAAGCTGCTGGTGGAGAATGCTTTCTGGCGTTCCACTTGAGTACTTTATTTTCTCTTTCCCATACGAATTATTCCTGTTCTAATTTTATTCAACTGCATACTCCATGCTAGAGACTTGAAGAATTCGCGGATTGGTTTCAGGACAAGCTAGAATTCCACACACATGCATTTATATAACTTAATCCATTGGCCCACGCCGTATTTGACACTTCGTGAAGAATGCTGGTCCAATCGTCGCCTTCCACTGTGACAGCAAGCAAACAATGTGCAGTTGATGTCGGCATATTTGCACATAAGACTGTAGAGTCTAGCCTGCAGGTCATTGAACTCGCGATTTNGTGCAGTTGATGTCGGCATATTTGCACATAAGACTGTAGAGTCTAGCCTGCAGGTCATTGAACTCGCGATTTTTTCCGGTCTCTACTACATACTAATAATAATTTCCAATGAAAACCAAAAATTCAATATTTCAAAATGAAATAAATTTGAAACCAATAAAATAATATATTTTACACGAAATTTCCTGAATTTGCACCTCCCTCGAGTCAGTGCCCTTGATACTTCATATCAAGAACATATAATATCAAAGAATACAAAAGCGAAGCGGTGTGTGGGCCTTTTCCTTTGAAAAGAGGGTAACCTTCTGTGAGTGGCTGCGCGAGACTGAGTCTGAGAGGCGAATGCGAGCTATTGGCTGGAATGCCTGCTGGCGAGTTTGTTCCCAGCGACTGATTGTTAGAGACCTGAAAAATTCGCGAGTTCAATAACCTGCAGGCTAGACTCTACAGTCTTAAGTACAAATACGCTGATATCAACTGCGCATTGGTTGTCTGCGGTCACAGTGGTATGCGACAATTGGACACCGTTCTCCAGGAGTTGTCAAACACCGCGCGGACCAATGGCTAAAGTTATATAAACGCACGTGTTTTGAATCCTGCCTTGTCCCAAAATGANAAGAGGGTAACCTTCTGTGAGTGGCTGCGCGAGACTGAGTCTGAGAGGCGAATGCGAGCTATTGGCTGGAATGCCGGCTGGCGAGTTTGTTCCCAGCGACTGATTGGTAGAGACCTGAAAAATTCGCGAGTTCAATAACCTGCAGGCTAGACTCTATAGTCTTAAGTACAAATACGCTGATATCAACTGCGCATTGGTTGTCTGCGGTCACAGTGGTATGCGACAATTGGACACCGTTCTCCAGGAGGTGTCAAACAGGCGCGCCTGGTTACCGATTTCAATATATTTGCGTGCACAATTGAATCCTGCCTTGTCCCAAAATGAATCCGCGAATTCTTCAGGTCTCTACTGATTGGCGAATTGCGTTCCGACATGTTGCCGGCCAGTGACGTCATTTAGCTGTTGCTTGCAGTACAAGTTCCTGTTTGACCTCTTTACACTCACCTACTCTTTGACCGGACAGACTGTATCTTAGCGTGCCGTTGATTGGAAGCCATTTTCACTAGCGCATTCTCAGATGAGTTGTGGGGAAAAGAAGAGTGCAGTTATAATGCCTTGCTGCTCTATATCGTACATTTGTGTGACACGTTTGAAAAAAAAAAAAAAAAAAAAATATATATATATATATATATATATATATAGATTATGTGTTTTTATTATGGTGTAAGTAAGTTTTCACAACATATGCAGGTCCCCTCAGTTCCGCTAGGTTCGCAGAAAGAAAAAAAATAACCACGTCTAATATGTCTTTCACAAGGTCTTATTTTGGAGATGTGAAGTACCCGATACAGAGACTGGAACGATACAGCATCGATACAGCACCTCACATACTGAGACCTACATGAAAGTAATTCATCTCTGTGGTTGGTACACAAGGAAGAAAGAGGGGTAAATTTCCTTTCCAAAAAGTTTACCTTCAAAAACGTATTTTTTTTCCATAATCGAGCCAACAGCAAAAAAAAAAAAAAAAAAAGGAAATTTGTGCAGGTTGTTGCAAACATACGCTTGGAAATAGGCATTAGTTTCCATATAACTCTCTTAGTGCGAAACTAGATAGTTAGTTTTAATAATTTAGCAAAACATTTTTGAGTACTGAGTGGACAGTCTGTTAATTTTATTTGGTATTCGCTGTTTACAGTAAATTCGCTGAAAAAAAATCTTCCAAATATAAACACATGTATGACGTGTTTGGTTGATTGCTAAATATTACACGCACCTTAGCACAAGCGTTTTATACTTATGTCAACTTAGAGTATCTTATTTTTAGTTAAAATGAAACTATACTTACATTATATTTATAAATTATAATAACGNTTATGTCAACTTAGAGTATCTTATTTTTAGTTAAAATGAAACTATACTTACATTATATTTATAAATTATAATAACGCGTTTATAACTAATACGAATAAAAGCAGAGAAAAATTGATGAAATAGTAATTCTGAGTAAGAAATAAATCTCCGGCAAAATAATATTAAACTGAGTGCGCATGAATGTGTGGTGAGTAATCCGTTTGCCGTAATTTTCAAGACTCAGTTNAAAAAAAAAAAAAAAAAAAAAACGGAAATTTGTGCAGGTTGTTGCAAACATACGCTTGGAAATAAGCATTAGTTTCCATATAACTCTCTTAGTGCGAAACTAGATAGTTAGTTTTAATAATTTAGCAAAACATTTTTGAGTACTGAGTGGACAGTCTGTTAATTTTATTTGGTATTCGCTGTTTACAGTATATTCGCTGAAAAAAAATCTTCCAAATATAAACACATGTATGACGTGTTTGGTTGTTTGCTAAATATTACACGCGCCTTAGCACAAGCGTTTTATACTTATATCAACTTAGAGTATCTTATTTTTAGTTAAAATGAAACTATACTTACATTATATTTATAAATTATAATAACACGTTTATAACTAATACGAATAAAAGCAGAGAAAAATTGATGAAATAGTAATTCTGAGTAAGAAATTATTCTCAGGCAAAATAATATTAAACTGAGTGCGCATGAATGTGTGGTGAGTAATCCGTTTGCCGTAATTTTCAAGACTCAGTTAAACTTTATTTACATGAGGCACAGGAATAGCTTTAAATTACAATTTCCCATGACTTCAGTGACGGTGGACGCAACTATGAATAAATTACATAAAAATAAATTAATATAAACCCACAACACAGTTCCCCTTCCAATACCACGCCACGGAATGAATGAGTACATAGAGATGAAATGGCGTGGTAGTTTTTTTATACTGTTGGAAAAAATAAGTGTCCTTAAATTTACGAAAAATGCCGGTTTCCAGTTATCCACACATCTGCATTAAATTACGGTCTGCTCGTTTTTTTTTTTTAAATAACTTCCTATCCGTAAATCTTTTATAAATCTCGGTAAATTCAAGGTACATGTCCACAAAGTGGCAAGTTTTTTTTTTTGCGCTTAACAATAAGGAAAAAAAAAATTTTACTTCGTTATTTGAGTGATTCGCTGTGTATAAAATGCCTCTAGAAAAAATTTTTTTTGCCCGTGGAGGGATTTGGACTCGGGGAAATATTTTGGCACTAGAACACATTATTCCACTCACTTACCACGCTTTTAAAAGTATTACTATTGTAAATAAAGGATTTATTCATAATCTTGCATATACCTCTTAGTTAATGGTCATGTTTAGAGAGTTTGAGATTTTTTTTTGCGTAATGTTGTTTACTGTGTATAAAAGATAAATTTAAAAAAAGTTTAAATAATTTGTCCTGTAGTGGAATTTGAAAACGAATAGAAAAATTAACTATCAATAACTCTAGCAACTCACCTTAACACCTTTACTCGAAGTATTTCGTAAATATGGTTTTTCCTCTCCTGCGTTTCGCTTGCTATATTTGAAGTTCATAAAACAAGGTTACGAAAAAAATTTGTTTTATTTTCGTTATGTGCATGTTTTACTGTGTATACGGTAGGTTTTATCCAGCAGCGGAATTTCAACAATAATAAACGAATTAGCACTTCATGAGTGCGGATTCATTTTGGGACAAGTTAGGATTCAAAACACGTGCGTTTATATAACTTTAGCCATTGGTCCACGCGGTGTTTGACACCTCCTGGAGAACGGTGTCTAATTGTCGCCTACCACTGTGACAGCAGACAACCAATGTGCAGTTGATATCAGCATATTTGTATATAAGACTGTAGAGTCTAGCCTGCAGGTCATTGAACTCGGGGAATTTTTCAGGTCTCTCCCCATGAGTGGTTCGCCACTCACCTATTCCTATTTTACAAGAAGTACTATTGTGAAAATGGGATTTTATACTCTTCAGTTATAATTTCCGTTGTTCGTGTCTCAAAATCTAACCCGTAAGAATACGAAGCGCTCCCGTATTTTATATTTACGTAGATCATTTTCATAATTGGACATTACGGACTGCCTTTCCGTAAATTAACTCTACATCTCCGTAAAGGTTTCGGCAAATATATACAAATTTCTAACAGAGAATGAGCACGCCCGTTCTCAGAATGGCTACGCGGGGCTCTGGAAAGGCGTCCTTCCCTCTGATTGGTTACTTCGTGCTGCGAAAGGCGGCCTTACTGGCTGGGCTGCCAGATGGCAGCTAGGTCGTTAAGCGTTGATTGGCGAACGGCGTTCCCACATTTCGATGGCCAGTGACGCCATTTTTCTGGCGTGTGTACGTGGAATTTCAGTGGCTGTTTGACATCTGTAATCTTTAAAGCGCCAGACACAGCAAAAAATTCATTATTTTATATTTGTACTTGTAAACATTACTTTTAAGTACTCTTTCCTCACTTAAAATATTTCGGACCTCGTAATTTTTTTCATTATGGCATGTCAAAATCACAATTGTAGTGTTTTTGGTATGTGCAAATAAAATATAAAAAAAAAGTTCACAAAAGAAAATTCACATACTACTTTAAAAATAAAATTTTTTAAAAATAACAATTATTCTGAAAAACTTAAGGAATTGCGAATACATTTTGAAGACTTCTTGCATAAACTATTTGGGATAGTTTTAAAGCCATTTCTTCACACTTTTTGAATAGAAACCTTGAAAAAACACCCCGCGTCTATGACGTGTTCTAATGTTCCGTAAATATGTATCGCAAGCGTTTTATGCTCGTGTTAACAAAAAGCCTTATATCTCTTTAAATTTATAATTTACTTACACATATTACTTATTAATTGCAGTATTCCATCTCAAGCAAGTAAGAATAAAAACCGAGAGAAAATAGGTGTCTTGGTGATGCCTACTGAGAAATAGTTCTTATGTAAAATATTATAAGAATGAGTGCGCACGAATGCGGTGCGTTGGCCCGTTTTTTTTTTATTGACCTAGTTACGCTTTGTTTTCAGGAGACGGAGGAATAAGTTTCAGAAAAGTTGCAATTAACCGTCAATGGACTCTATCTATTGTAAACGCGAATTACCTCATTCCGGTAAGTGAGTTAGAGTCAATTCACGATTACTTCCCACTTTTATGATTCCCTGCTATGCTTTTTGCCTTCAGGATATTCCTCCGCCTCGTGCAAACAAGGCTTAACCGAGCCTAGAAAATTACACCGAAAGGACAACGCACTGCATATGTGCGCACTTATTTAATAACATTTTGCTTGAGGACTATTTATTACTACTATTTATAACCAACACAACTACTTTACCTCTGGTTTTATTTATATAAATTGTAAACGAAATGCTATAATTAGAGCCACTAAATTTTTCGCAAATACATCGGAACACGCAATAGACTTATATACCCCTCGGCTGTTGTCATGCCGCCATTGTCTGCTGGTGTCACTTCCGCGTTTGACCCGCCACTCAGGAATCAGGTACTCCGACAACTTCGTCATTTGTGCGCAGACAGTTAACACCGACCAGAACATGTTTCAGCCAATCAGAAAAGCTGGACGACCCCGCAGAACTTTGAACAGTATCTTGTCTTGAAATCTTTTCGCGAAATATCACTGCCCCTAGCTATGATTTTCAAATAAAATGTATGTAAAATCTGAACATAACCAAAAAGAAGATACAAAAGTCACACAAGTATAAAACAATTGTTGTAGCTGACATGTTTTGGAGGCAATAAAACACGCCGTATATGGGGTTGTTTTTCAAATGTTAGATTCGAATATAATGAAGATTCCGCGAATACACTATATAAATAGGGGCAGTGATATTTCGTGAAAATATTTCGATACAAGATTCAGTCCAAAGCACTGTAGGGTCGTACAGCTTCTAATGTCCTGGCCCGTGTTAACAGTTTGCGCACGAATCACGAAGATTCTGTGTCGGAGTTACTTAGTCCCGAGTGGCTTGCTCAAAGACGGACACGGCACCAGCAGCCAATGGAGGTATAACAACAGCTGAGGTGTGCGGATATAGTATTGAAGTCTACTGTGTGCTCCGATTTTTACGCGAAAAGTCACTGGCCCTAACTAAAGTGTATTCGCGGCTCTGTGATCATACTGTGTATACGAGCCTGGTATCACCTCCCTGCCTCACAGCGAGACAGCTCCGCCAGTTGGCAGGTGGCGAACCCCGGATCAATGCACCTCGCGTTGCTACTCTCGATTTCGCCTTTGGCATGCGCAGGGACTCGGTTAATTATGCACAGTCGCGTACCGCGGATTGTTGCGTCGGAGGGGTCGCAGTTAGAACATTCGTGCGATTACCAATCCTTAGGGCCAGTGACTTTTCGCGTAAAAATCGAAGCACACAGTAGACTTCAATACTATATACACACCGCAGCTGTTGTTATACCTCCATTGGCTGCTGGTGCCATGTCCGTGTTTGACCAAGCCAATCAGGACTAAGAAACTCCGACACTGAACCTTCGTGATTCGTGTGCACACAGTTAACACGGGCCAGAACATTTTAATTTTAGCCAATCAAAGAATATGGACGACCCTACAGTGCTTTGGACTGTATCCTGTCTCGAAATATTTTCGCGAATTATTACTGCCCCTACCAATACTTTAAGCCAGGAAATTTCGGCAGTGTATATACTGCAGGTAGGTGACCCGAATTTCGCTAGATTTCAACGCCCTACTTGCTTATTGGCACCGTGTCTATGTGACAAAATCATTTTCCTACTTGACTGGCGAATCAGTATCAGGTTACTGCAATACTGTGCGTCTGTGATTCACGGGCATGCACCTAAGACGTGTAAGAAGGAAACCATCTATTCACGAAAGTTGATCTGACCTAAAGTGTTATGAAATACAACTGGTCGGAAAATCTTGTCGCAAAATTGGGGTGTCCCTAACTATAGGCTGTTTACGTTG
>NQII01010455.1:2446-37344 GCA_002778355.1 Clitarchus hookeri
GAAAGGGGTAGGGGGGTGTGGTGGAGCGGGGGTTACACAGTTGTGCTGTACCCTCTCCCAAATTTTGTGGCTGAGGTACGACATAACATCTGTACCCTCCCCCTTGTAAAAAAAATAGTATTTTAATGCTGTGCTCTTTAGTGTCTTAATAAATTGTGCAGCAGCAACTAGCTTAAGTCTAGCAAAATGTTACGACTTGCTAGAGCAGAAAATGTTTATCCTGCCGTATTTTTTAAATGAGAAAATCATACTCGCTTGGGTGCAAGTCTGTCCTCCTCTCTCCACGCTTTGTCTACTAGCCTAAACTTCTTTTAATTATCTTGTTACTGCATTTTATTTAAGTAACTCAAGCCTAAATGATTAATGTTGTGCAATTGAAAGTAATGTAAAGTTATTTTGTAAAAGAGTTAAAATAAATACACAGATGAAAATTAATTTTTCTCTAGATAAGTTTACGATAGTTATAAATGAAATTTTGTCATTACTCCTCCGAACGAAGTACTTAAGTGACAGACTCTCAGTATATTTCGTGTGACAAGATTCACCGACTGCGACGTAGGTAAGTTTACGTCAAATATTTATTTACACATTTTCCAAAGAGCGCTTGACTATNAAGATTCACCGACTGCGACGTAGGTAAGTTTACGTCAAATATTTATTTACACATTTTCCAAAGAGCGCTTGACTATATCAAATCAAAAGTTGCTGGCAGTTGCGAACAGGCACAACTCTGATTACGCGCATAGCTGCAGAAAACCTCTGGACGATTCGCGTATACGAAAACCAATGTTGTGCTGCAAATAGAAATGCGCACGTTGTAATGTAAGCCCCCGTGCTTAACGAATACAACTTCCTACCTGCGCCTTTGGCGTGCGTCCGAGACACGGGAACACGCTGCGTTGAGAGCGGCACTGGGCGGCGTTCCAAACAGTTACTCGTCACTCGTCGAGTAAATTGTACTCTTTCGCTGTCCCAAAACACACTCATTAAATGTTTCCTTACTCTTTCGCTGTCCCAAAACACACTCATTAAATGTTTCCTTACTCTTTCGCTGTCCCAAAACACACTCATTAAATGTTTCCTTACTCTTTCGCTGTCCCAAAACACACTCATTAAATGTTTCCTTACTCTTTCGCTGTCCCAAAACACACTCATTAAATGTTTCCTTACTCTTTCGCTGTCCCAAAACACACTCATTAAATGTTTCCTTACTCTTTCGCTGTCCCAAAACACACTCATTAAATGTTTCCTTACTCTTTCGCTGTCCCAAAACACACTCATTAAATGTTTCCTTACTCTTTCGCTGTCCCAAAACACACTCATTAAATGTTTCCTTACTCTTAGCGGTGTCCCAAAACTGCATAGTAATTACTTTGAGCGTCTCCCCAGAATAAAACTTTCAACACGCGCTGCTTCGGCGAGTACCGAAGGGTAAACTGGAAAACGGCGGCAGTTAAATTTATTTAAGTTAAGCGAAAGAAAAATTTGCAGATTCTGGCTACAGACACAAATGGGAAATAACAAATTATGGATGATAAGATTAGTAAATTTTTGATTAACGAGTTAAGTGGGATATACAGCTGAAGTTTCGGACATAATGTCTATGGTTAAGTTAAGGTAACCATAGTCCATAGTTTATTGTGTATACAATAATCCTCTTATCAAAAAAATGAAAGAAGCTCTCGATATTTTTGAAATATTATATATATATTATTTACATTGGTTGCTTAACTAGGAAATGTTTGTAATCACAGTATGCTATTTACATTATAGTCGTTCCAAAACTACTTTTACTCTAGCTTCGCTCAGCTTTTAATCTATGTTACTTCATCCTGCTCTTAACAATGAAGTCATGAGACCTATGAGGGCGAAGCGAGGTGGATATGGAGCAGTGCTGGAATTCAAGGGCAGGGGGAAACGAGAGAGCCCCGAGAAAACCCGCCGACCAGCGGCAACGTCTGGCACGATTCCCGCGTGCGAATATCCGGGAGTGGCCCAGCCGGGAACCGAGTCGCCTCTAATGCGCACTCTACCTACCGGCGTGCAGCTGTTATTTTATTCGTGGAGTGGTTGTAGGAAGGTTCGCTGCATCCGCATATGCAGGTTTCGCATATGTTAACGTGGAATCACTACAGTAGTCTCGGAAAAGTAATCATTGGCGATGTTGAAGGGGTTCAAAATAATGTTTGCAAATAAGGGAGCTATCTTTGTATTCCCTACAGTAGCCAGGGGCGGATCTAGAACAAAGCATTTGATTGGAGGGTGGAAAAATAGCTCTTCTCCCAAAACGTGTGACGGGGGGTGTGGAGTAAATTCCTTATCGCCTACATGTAAAACCCTCAAATTCATTACGTTTTAAAACGTTTGTGGATTTGTTCAGTTCATGTTACTATAACATAATGAATTGTATACATTATTGACACAATATTTAATACTATAACAAATTAACATTAACTTATAAATCCAGTTTCTTCTTATTTCGTTAATGCTACTGATCATTCAGGAAATGCGGCCTACTTAACAATTCCATGTGAAATGAAACTGAGATCACTGCAAGGATAATTTTGAGAGAAAGAAAAAGCAATTTGCCATCTGCCCGTCTACTGGTAAAACACGCCAACTATAAATATGATGCGAAATATTATGTGTGTAGCGAGCGCGCGTGTGTGTGTGATCCGATTTTCTTATAAAGACACAGATACAAAACATTAAAAGTGGTGGTAGATAGCAATCTTACAGTTCTCAACACTTGAAACGTTGTTTAATTTCCAATTCTCCTCAAGATTTTTTACAGTGGAACATTTGATAACTTGGTAAAATTTATTTTTGTAGTTAATCTTTTTGCAACCGAGCTGGGCTGTTTGGTGGAAAGGGGAGAAAATCTCCTCCATAAACACCCCCACGCCCCTTTTTCAGTGAATTCGTTCATGGCTGTAACTATATCAGGGCTAGTTAAACATTTTCAAAATAAACTTTAAAATAATACCTGCCCATTATTACAAATAAAATTAAATGTCCACGTTAGCTGGAGAGTACTTTACAAGTTGCTGGTAGTAAATGATGAGAGAGTCCTATATCTTAATGTATTATTAAATGTGTATTTTTCAAACATGTAACTACTGAAATATATTATTATTACTTGCTTTTTGTATGTTATAGTAAAAACTGGTCTTGTAGTTACATATTTCAGGTTGTAAAAATTCCACGGCATCACTTTGTCGATGTATATATGCTAAAGTGCTCTTGCGTGTGTCTTATGGAGGAATGCGTTCTGGCAGAGGTGAAGCCATGACGGGAGAGAGTAGGGGGGTTGTTATTCCGTTTTGTTTCTGAGGTCGTTAACAATTTGTACACAAATTATTAAAAAGCCTATAATTTAATTTAGATAACCACATAATTTTTGTAAACTGAAATTAGATTTATTATATAGTAAATTAAATTTTCACCTATTGTTTGTCCTAATTGTGCATCAGCACCGCCAACGCCAATATAACCTACATCCCTTCCCTTCTGCCAACATAACCCCTTCCTCCTTGACAAATATCTGGCTACACCACTGCGTATTGGGCTAATAGAAAAAAATAGATCACCAATTAAAAAAAAGTGAAGGGCTCCGCCTGCCAGAGGCTATTTTGCGCGTTCGAGGGCTCGAAATGGGTGAGCTCTAAAGCCTCTGTCACACTGTCAAATTTTCCCGTCCAACTGCTTCCGATAAGTTTGGTCAAATAAAGTTGGACAGTTATGACGTCATCGAAACGTCATAAGCGCCGCCTTATTTGACTGAGAAAGTTGAATGGCTTCAGTTTCCATCAAGCATTTGAAGATTGGACCGGTTCTAAAATTTATTTGATGTTTGACGACCTCAACCAATCAGAATCGTGCACGACGAAAATGGACGTCAAGAAACTATGAAATAACGAATAATTGCTTGAAACAAAGTAGGTTATGAAGATAATTAATTTATGCAGAAGCTGTCTGAGCGTGAATACTATTTAAGTGAATATTACACATACTATTACGAACTCAGAGACATTAAATTTAATTGCACAGGAAACATCTCTGATAAAAAAAATTTGAATTTGGTAAAGAAGCTAAAATAAATTACAACCTTCCTTACATTTCTTCATGTATTTAACTGCATGGGAAAATAAAATCAATATCTCTCTATGAAAATAATTTTTATATAATAATTCAAATTATATTCTCACAGTAAAAACATTTTACAGCGTTAAACATTTTCAAACACATTCAAGATGATTTGATAAAATTTGTTGGAAGGAAAAATTTCATGGCCGTATTTTGTCTTCAAATTTTACTGTCAAATATTGTTGAAGGCGAAAATTAGCCAGTGTGACAGAGGCTGAAGGGCGACTCTCGCTCTCTCACCACTTGCCTCATCGCCTCTACGCGCAGGTCGCTCACTGGCTATTCTTTCCGTCGGCGACTCGCCGTGACTTAAAGCTGATACTCTATATTTTTATGGCATGGCAATGAAGATAAGAGTATGATGCATGTCTTATTTAAAAGCTAGAACTGATTACAAATACACTCGTTTTTGCCATTTTCACTGCCGAAAAAATTCTTGGAACAGAAATGAGAACTTTTTTCTTAAATTACTTTCGTATTAAGACACAATTAAAAAATATCCAACCGGTTTGTAATCACGTGTTTCTTCTCATTGTCTATAAAGCACGTCTTGCGCCAGCAAGGTAGAGCCCTTAACTGTGTAGTAGCTATAGTGTAAATTGTGATTTGTTAGTAGTGTTCTAGAAGTGCAGCTGAGAGAGACCCTGCACCACTACGCTACGTTAGACACTCGCACTCACGACAGAAACATGGCGACGTCGGCGTCTGCTGGCGTCCCTCTCCGCTGTCAGATGGCCACTGCCGCGTCGCGACACCCCGCCGCAGGCGAACAGCGCGCCAGACCGCACCAGAGCGGCCTGGCGGCAGAAGCTGCAAGCTCGTGCCGCCCAGCCAACCACAGCGCGCCCTCCTCCTCTTCTTCGCTTAAGTACCGCATCGCTCAGCACTCAGCAGACAATAAATAAATATGCGTTAAGAATTATGCAGTAAGCGCAGATCTGGCATACGTACACACGTCTTCTATATTTGCAGTTTCCAATTAATGTTCTAATTCTTAATTTCAGCCAATGAAAACAGGCGACATGCTTGTCATGTTTACGTTTTTCCTAGCCAACCTCGTATACATCGCCATATTTAAGCAGATCATGCTTCTAAGCCGACATTTTCTATCAGAGAAGCTTATTTTCGTGAACAAATATGATCGTAAACATGTGCACGCACACACGACTTTTTAATATTTGTTATACTTACATTACTTTAAATAACAGTTTCCCGCCAACAACACCTACTGCTCTGTTCTGATTGGTCGTCGCCTCACAAGTTTCAGTTAAGATACAAAATATAACTATTTATTTTAACGCTTAAGGAAATTCCAACATCGCACACAACCTGCTAAGTTCCCATTAGAAACTGGTACATAAGATAACACACATTCAGTTCTTCTGTACATGAAATAACGCATCATTTAACGCTTAATTTTTCTATTGTAGACCCAACTTAAACCTTTCGTGCTATTCATTTGTCAAGTTAACTGCACAGTTTATTTGTAATTCGTGATCTTTAATGCAAAAGAACAAAATTTAATTTTTTTTAATTTATCGACTGCATACAACTTAAAATTAATTAATTTTATATTCATTAAATAAAAGAGTCTTACAGGAAATTTTACGCACTTCAATTTTATTCTTATTCATTTTTCACATAAAACGCACATACTTCATGCTTTTAATCTGTTTGCTTGAAAGCGTGCTCCCACAGGCCTGACGACGATAACACACTTCAGATTCTGATTCCTCCGCCTTTTCACTGAAAGAAAAACTTTTTTTGTGGTTACGAGAACTGTCTAGTCGATTCGTTTCAAGGCAAAATTTTGTTGCTGGTAAAGAGAAAAATAATAGATTGCGGTGCACAATAACACGTAGATTGATTGAGAGGTACCAAAACAATTCAGTACTCACTGACACTGTTTTTTTTATTGAAAATATAATACCCTGGAAATCACTGGTAGCTTACAGAACGTTTCTTACGATGGTTGAATTTCACTGACTTGGTAATGGTAATTTCAGCTGAAATCTTGAGAATTGCATTTCTTTGAAGCTCTGGTTTCCATTTATTTAGCTGGTTATGTTACGTTATTAGATAACGCCAAACCAGGCAGGGCGAGCTGAGAGAAATTCAATGGCAGCGATTCACATTTGACAATAATTTACACATTATCTGAGTACCCATTATTCCAATATTTGTTTGATTTTGCCAACCAAATGTAAGGAAGGGAGTTTTCTTCATGTCTCCCCACAAAAATCTTTGAGCTCTTCCAATAAACTCGATACACTTATAATAACAATAATAGTATTATTATTAGGTGTATTACTTATTTTAAAAATGATGGCCATTTAAATCTTTTCGGGTGTAGTGACATATGTTAGGAAACATTCAACTTTCTCTGAGTCTATTTTTTTTATCACACAAGTTCCTATCCACTACTGCATAATAATTACTTGCATTTGAGTAGAGAAAAAAAGGTTTATTTGATATATCGGTAACTTATTGTTTTACGTTTCTTTCCATTTGGGAATATGCATCCCTCTTTCAATTTCGGTTTCATATGTAATTATTAGGGCGACCTATTTTTCGCGCAGAGAGTACCGCACATTTTATATTCCAATACCCTACGGCATACCGGCAGTATTCCTTTGCTTATTGGTGGCGTGTCTCTGAGAGGAGACTTTTTCTTACTTTACTGGCCAATCAGAATTAGGTTACTCTGATACTGCGCGTCTGTGATTCGCGGGCAGATACCTAAGACGCGTACGGGTTAAAATCACGCAATCGCAATACTGATTCTGAACTAACGTGTTTTGGAGTACAACTAGTCGTGGAATCCCTTAGCGAAAAACAGGTGACCCTAGTAATAATGTTCTTATGTTTGCTTATCTGTATTCTCTACATTTGTTCTCTGTATTAATAGAATTGTAAAATTTGCCACAGACCTGTATTTATTCGTGTATGAATAAACAAAATAATTAAAACAGGTTAAAAATATGTCCTTAATACCAGTTACTTTTTCCAAGAGAAAATTTTGATTAGGTTAATTTTTTTTTCTATTGTTCCCAGTGACTTGCACATTGCCGCTCAAGTGCCTTTCTTAAAACGAAAAAATGGTTGTTCTAAGTCGTAGCTCGCTATCATTGTACAATAACGTAATAGCTATGTATAATACAAAGCATCTGATAAAAGACGCGAAGAAGATAACACTGAGCCGCAGATTGAAGCGACTGATTACATTCCTTAAACTAATAATACTCTTTTATGGCATAATTTCACAGATCGTAGGCGAAATACAATTGAAGTTTGCCGCCAAGAGCCGTAACGCAGGATACTTCAGAATACAGAAGTGAAATGTCCCCCTTCACCACGAGACCCAGCAGCAGACGCCAACGAAATGGCGCCATTAGCCAGCAACGTAGCAAAAGGACGCTCGCCAATAAGCACCTGGTAACTAAAATGCAAATGGTTTAGAATATAACGAAATTTGACTAGTGTTCAAGAAAAGTATCCACTATTGTAGTGCAACTAATAAAATGCCGACGTTTTTTCCATTTCGATACCTACAATAGCACATTACGAAAACAAGTACGACATCAATAACAAAATAATTTATTGTTTTCCAATACTGCCAACACACATAAGTAAGCTGTGTATCTAAGATCATGTCCTGTAAACTTTGAGAAAACTTCCAGAACTTAAGTCCGTGTTGTTATGATTCAGTAAAAGTGGACAAGCCTAGCGAACAGCAGCGACGCCTTGGTATCCAGGCCAGGCGAAGAATCCAAAACACATTACAGCAATAACAGTTTATTAAACATATCAGCGAAGCGGCAGTGGACCTCCCCTCCCGGCGGCACAATATTTGGGACAATTACGCCACCAGAAACTATATAATACTTGGCAACACTTTATACGGGATCATTCCGTACCTCCGTCTGTCCGTTTGTCCGTCTGAATACTCACGCCGAGATGAAGCCATCAAGATGCAACTTGGCGTGCCGCTCGTCGCTTTCCGAATCAACGCTCAGCCTGCGGCGACATTAGCATTCAGGTTAGTAATATCTTGTAATTGATTAGGACCTCCCTCGCCAATACCTTATGTTTACTGTGTCTAATAATAATTGTACTAAATATATGATCTGTGTTAATAAATAAGTTCAGTTCTTCCCTCATAATAGTATTAACTTCCAAAGTCCCTAGACACTAGTATAAAATTTTAATAACGTAATAACTGGTGGAGGCGCCTAAAGCTCTCCACCTCTTACAGCCAAGTGAAATGCTGCCACCTCCTCCCAATTAAATGCCCCTCCCTCTCTCACTTCTTTTGACAGTAATGCTTTTGCATAGTAAAATAACTTTGCTTCACGTTCCATATTAATACAATAATTAAAAGCTAAAAAATATAATTGGTTTTCCTGAACACTGATTTCCATGTAATCCAGCTTCAAATATTCCTAGTTCATTAAATTCTGAAAGGATATTCTCAGTTGTCTGGTAGTGGCAGAAACGTGGTAACTAAATGGTTTTTTTTATCGTCTGTATGAGTTGTATATTAAATTCAAATGAATTTATTAACGTAGTNTGGTGGAGGCGCCTAAAGCTCTCCACCTCTTACAGCCAAGTGAAATGCTGCCACCTCCTCCCAATTAAATGCCCCACCCTCTCTCACTTCTTTTGACAGTAATGCTTTTGCATAGTAAAATAACTTTGCTTCACGTTCCATATTAATACAATAATTATAAGCTAAAAAATATAATTTATTTTTCCGAACACTGATTTCCAAGTAATACAGCTTCAAATATTCCTAGTTCATTAAATTCTGAAAGGATATTCTCAGTTGTCTGGTAGTGGCAGAAACGTGGTAACTACATGGTTTTTTTTATCGTCTGTATGAGTTGTATATTAAATTCAAATGAATTTATTAACGTAGTTTAATAATTCAGTGCCCAAAACAGAGTGAAATAAATTTTTCCTATTACTTAAGTGTACAAGTCAATACATTTCTGATATGGTCTCAACAAGCTTCTAGAAATTTACTTGTTTAAATGACTAATTTTCTGCCGTTCACACGATAAGAAATGTCTGCTTGCTGCAGTAATAAGTCACTTCGCTGTGCAATCGCGAGGTAAAATGTTTCCCAACTACATGTCAAGTTATGTTTACATGAATTTGAGTTGACCCGGTGTTGATTAACTCGCTGCCATATGGGTATTCAGCACATGCAAGTTCGCAGGAACGTGTGTTTAGAAACGCTGTGCCAATAGTCCTGTGCAAGTGCACATCAGTACTCTTGCACACATACAGAGCGCGTTTTGAGATGCGCGCGCAACTTGCAGAGCCTACATGTTCCCTAACCCTGTAGTTTAACTATTTATATTTCCTGTACTGCTTATTCCTCTGCAATTTTCCTATTTTCTTCTGCTATATCTGTCTACTTGTCACTGTTTACTTCTTAAGTATTGTTGGAATGCAAATACTGCACACAGCCAGAATGTAAGTCTTTGGGTCAAGCAGGAACTGTTTCCAGGGTTTAGCCAACTATGTGGTTCGACCATCTGCAAGAGTCAGATGTCCACCAGCCCTTATATAACAGGGGTCACTTACTTCTTGATCTAGAGCGTAAGAGGAAATTACTGTGTGCTACTGGAAGGGTTCTACGGAAATGGGAGAGTTGCTAGAGCCATACCCACTTCACCTGCGAATGGGCGTGCGCAGGCTAACCCAGGTACATACAGTAGATAGAAGTCGCTTAACATTGGGTCGAATTTAGTTTCTCGCTGGGGTGAGGGGCACCTTGTGTCTGGCTGAGTGGTGGCCCACTAGGTAGGCCTTATCTAGCTCACCTAGGTATAGAAGCCAGGCAGCACTAACTCGGTGATGCGGGGCGCAACTTAGTTTGACCTTGGTGAGTTCATGAGTGCCGCATTATTTGCTGTGATTGTAGTATCACTTCACTGAGTTTAGAAAAAGCCGTGATCAGTGTCTCAACTTGGTCCAGAGTAGGTAGGCTTCTAATGTGTATGCAATCCTTGAACTAAAATTATTTCCGTTTCTGGCAAGAATATTTTCATAATTACTAGGTTAACCACCCTAACAGTTTTTATGTAGTAACAATGGCATAACTTGTTTTTACAGATTACATCACTGTAATTCGCAATCAACGGCACCCATACTAAAAGTCTTGTTTTCTATCATTTAACTGCTCCAGGGACTTAATGTGATGAATTAAATCACATATTCAATTTCAAGTATGCTACTTGATCCAAGTCATATTATTATAAGTGCAGCAGTAATTTTTCCGTTTATCGAGTTTCAAAAAATACTCAGAAATATGCATAAATTTGAATGAATTCATAATTATAGTTAAACCACAACTCTTTCTTTGTATTTACGTGCACACAGAAAGAATTAGTTCGAGATGAAAGTGTTAGAGAGCTGAAATAGCAGGATTACTTATATAAAAGTAGTATATAGAATTATTTAAAGTTTCTGAATTATTAAATTAAATTTTAAACATACTTTCGGATTTCAAGAAAACAGTAAAGTGACTATTTCTGAATGTNTTTCTGAATTATTAAATTAAATTTTAAACATACTTTCGGATTTCAAGAAAACAGTAAAGTGACTATTTCTGAATGTCATTTCAATGACAAATAAATGAGGAAAATAAATTATTATAATTTTTTTTGAAAATGTTTACAATTCAATACTTTATTTGAAAAAAAAAATGAATTTTAATCAGGAATGCAATTTACAATGTTTGGGGACCTATTTTAGACATACGTTTTTCCCAAGAGTGTGTTACTGTTTTAAGAGGACAGTGTAGAAATAAAAAGTTAAGCGCCGCGCCACACTGCATTTCCCGCCGTATGTGGCGAATGGCATCGATAAGCAAATTCCTACTTCGCGCACGCCGCTATTCCTTCAGTAATAAGGTAAACAGCCCCGTGACACTTTCAACACAATCACAACCAGTCGGTATTACACTTGCACACACACACCTAAGCGCTTTTACACATACACACCAACAACCACTCCGCTTTATTATATTTTGCACTAAAAAAACAAAACATATTTTTCAGTTGAATGTGTTGTCCTTTACTATCTTTGTTAATAAATTCCGTTATTATTCAATGTTACAAAAAAGTTGAGCTGCATCTTATATATTTTTAAGACTTACATTTTAATGTACTATTTAATGTTTTCTTCACAAAAAGGAGACAAAATTTGAGAAAAAAATTGTTGAAAACAATTGAAACTCAGAATATTACATAGTCAAAAAAAATTGAAATACATTTACGCACTTATATTAAGACCAAGTACTCCGAACATATGTTACATAGTTATCAAAATTATTTAATACATTTTACATAGGCCTATCAAATATGATCAGAAAAATAAGGCTTAGTAAATTTCTACAAACTGAAGATGATAATAAAATATCTGTAATAGTTAGAGTTTCTTAAAAAATAATTTTTATTATTGTATGATCATTAGGCTTATCCGCTAATATTCAATATGTTACAGAAAACTTTGTATGATAGGTAACTTCGTAATAACTATTGTAAAATATTATACAATAGAGATTAATAAACTATGCAAAACACTGAATAGAACGGATATTATGAATTTAACACATAAATATGTTAATACTATAAATTACTTGTCAAATTTGTTTGAAAAATGTATTAATGCTATACAGTAATTGTGGTTTTTATTAGCATTAAGTTAGCTTAAGACTCCATACACTCTTCCCACACTTGGTATATATGAGGTCTAATGTCACGGCTCAGCTTTTGTTCTTTTCTTTTATATTATAATAATATTAATTTATGCCTTCCTAATTGCCAAATGTTAATCATATTCCATCCTAAAAGGCATCGATAAATTATGCACTAATTTTTAAGATTGATAATTAGAGACCTGAAAAATTCGCGAGTTCAATGACCCGCGGGCTAGACTCTACAGAATAATGTACAAATATGCCGATATAAACTGCACATTGGTTGTCTGCAGTCACCGTGGAAAGCGACAATTGGACACCGTTCTCCAGGAGGTGTTAAACATCTTGTAGACTGATGACTAAAGTTTATATAAGAGCACGTGTTTTGAATTCTAGCTTTTCCCGAAATGAATCCGCAAAAATTCTTCCTGTCTCTACTGATAATGTAATTTATAATTTCATTATGCCTATATGTATTAGCCTTGAGTTGTAATAACCGTATTGTAACTTTCAGCATGTGCGTAATTATTTTTTAATTACTGACGTTGGGAACGCACAGAGGTGACAAAAGTCACGGGATAGCAATATGCAAATATACAGATGGCAGTAGGATCGCGTACAAAATGTATTAATGGGCAGTGCATTGGTTGGGCTTTCATTTGTAGTCAAGTGATTCATGTGAAAATGTTTCTGACGAGATTATGGCCGCACGACAGGAATTAACAGACTTTAAACGTGGAATGGTAGTTGGAGCTAGACGCATGGGACATTCCATTTCGGAAATGGTTAGGGAATTCAATATTCCGATATCCACAGTGTCAAGAGTGTGCCGAGAATACCTAATTTCAGGCATAACCTCCCACCATGGACAACGCAGTGGCCGACCACCTGCACTTAATGACCGAGACCAACGACGTGTGTGCAGAATGGTCAGTGTTAACAGACCAGCAACACTGCGTGAAATAACTGCAGGAATTAATGTGGGACATACGACGGACGTGTCCGTTATGACAGTGCGGTGAACTTTGGCTGTACTCGGCTATGCAAGCAGAAGACCGACTCGAGTGCCTTTACTAATATCACGACATCACCTAAAGGCGCCTCTCCTCGGCTCGTGACCATATCGGTTGGATCCAAATGACTGGAAAACCGTGGCTTGGTCACATGAATTTCAATTTCAGTTGGTAAGAGCTAATGGTAGGGTTCGAGTGTGGCGCAGACCCCACGAATCCATGGACCCAAGTTGTCAACAAGGAACTGTACAAGTTGGTGGTGGC
This sequence comes from Clitarchus hookeri, assembly GCA_002778355.1. Taxonomy (NCBI): domain Eukaryota; kingdom Metazoa; phylum Arthropoda; class Insecta; order Phasmatodea; family Phasmatidae; genus Clitarchus; species Clitarchus hookeri. The sequence continues at coordinate 15,581 of NQII01010455.1, forward strand.
TCCATAATGGTGTAGGCTGTTTTTACATGGAATGGACTGGGTCCTCTGGTCCAACTGAACAGATCATAGACAGGAAAGTGTTATGTTCAGCTACTAGGAGACCACTTGCAGCCATTCATGGGCTTCATGTACCCAAACAACGATGGGATTTTTATGGATGATAATGCGCCATGTCACCGGGCCACAACTGTTAGCGATTGGTTTGAAGAACATTCTGGACGATTGCAGCGAATTATTTGGCCACCAAGATCGCCCGACATGAATCCCCTCGAATATTTATCGGACATAATCGAGAAGTCAGTTAATGCACAAACTCCTGCACCGGCAACACTTTTGCAATTATGGACGTCTATGGAGGCAGCATGGCTCAATATTTCTGCCGGGGTATTCCAACGACTTTTTGAGTACATGCCACGTCCAGTTGCTGCACTTCGCCGGGCAAAAAGAGGTCCAACACGATATTAGGAGATATCCCATGACTTTTGTCGCCTCAGTGTAGTTTAATGCTGTACTCTATCCTTTTAATAACTTCGGTATTATCATTTATAATTCATAATTTAAAATTCTTATTCTCTGATTGATTGATACCACTCACTAGGGATATTCAGTTTTAGTTACCGCGAGATAAAAATACAGCAAGACTTCAAGAACAGACTGACGCGAGTCGGTGCCACCCGGAGTGGTCTGCTGCGGTCGCGTGGAAGAGTATTTGAACGCCTTAGCTAATGTCAAGTTAAGGGCAACCGCAGCTGACAATTACACTCTGCAGAACACTACCCTAGCCGTTCACACGTAGCCACGGAAGAATTCGCGACATTGGCAGCTCCTCCTACCTTAGTACAGTACACTGTGAAAAAATGAATAAGACTAGAATTGAAGTGAATTAAATTTATGTAAGAATTTTTTTATTTAATGCATCTAGCATTATTCGCTTTTAAGTTGTACACGTTCGATTAATTTAAAAAAAAATGTAAAGTTTGTTCTTTTGCAACAAATAAAACGTGCAGTTTACTTGACAAATGAATAGCACGAAATGTTTAATCTGGGTCTAAAACAGAAAATTAAGCAGACCTTCATAAAAGTGCGAAGTAACCGTGAATTGCCTTTAGCTGCCAACCATAATAATATGCATATTGTTATATGCTGGCTGTTCTGCATTGCTTTCCTTGCCCCGTCCCGCTCGAGCGAGCTAAGGAATGTGTTAAGGCCAGGCTAGTAATCTGTGGACCACGCGGAGATTTACAAAGGTGAGCCTCCCCTTGCGGCAGATAAGCCTATCGGGACTTCTGTGCTCCATTCTCTGGCGGATTGAATTTATGAAGTTATCTTTGAAAGAATGTTTTGGTCATCGCCCTTGCCTCTCTTAGTGTGACTCGGGTCAGCGAGACTACTTAAGTCGTGACGGGCCTCCTAGCCGGGAGTTGATAGAGTTCGGAGTATTGTGCATCCTTAAGCTCCAGGTGTGCCAACACAGCGAAGCGACGAGCCAGCAAAGTGCCGAGTGACGGCGAGAGTGACCAGCGGGAGTGAAGCATGCGAACGTCGAACATAGGTACAGTGACGAGTGTGACTGGCGGGCGGTACTATTTAACTGGATGTGTGAGTGACAGACATTTGGAAAACATAGCAATAGACAGATTGAATTTGCGTAAATAATGAGCGTGTATTAAGTGACTACAGCAAATATAGAGGCATGGGAGGAACTTCAATTGGAATTGAAATAGACATTGCATGTTGAGCTCACTGATAATAACAAGAGTAATATTTGAAATAGAGAGTTTGATGATGTAAATAATATCTGTGTGAATAAATAGAAAACCAGATTTAATTATCTTATTTTAATTAAGATCTCCATTCCTCACGAACTCGGGTACGCCCCTTTTTGCGTCTTGTAACAATACTAGAGATACACTGGACCCAAAATAATACATTGCGTTATTTAAAACACTTATTTTACAAATTACAAAGATTCTTCTTAATTACGGTTGTATACACTATGCTGTTTTTAGTGATTAATATTTTTGTACTTATTTTTATTATTTTATTTTGTTATTCATATCTCTGTATTTATGGTACAGTATGTTTATTGCAACTTCAATAAATTTTATGAATAATGCAAATAATATTTGCACTTCAAGTAATTTTCTTGAAAATTTGTGTTCCTCTCGTTTTATTACAGTTATTCTTATTTTATTTATGTATCCCATTATTAATAGCATTTAAAGCTGTTGAATAAATGAAAAAACGAGCATACATGTTCCTGAAGAGACAAACATATAACTAATGACGCAGAATTGCTATTATGGCAATAACATAAAAGGCAATAGCAATTTTTGTCTAAATACGTGAATACAAGGCAGTAATAAATTTAATCAATCAAATCAGGTTTCACTTAAAAAATAATCATCACAGACATATCTTTTATTTACAACTAGATAACGTATCTTGTGAGACTTCCGCCTACGAATGTTGTAAATTATTACTTCTAGTGGTTTCAGTTGGAGGCATTTAAAGTCCACAATCGGGATATCTAAGTGCAATAAAAAATTAAATTATTTTCCTAATGAATCTTAAATGCTAATAACTACATGAAGGTTGTTACAAATGGTAAGAAAAACCAATCATCACTTACGCATTGTGTCGATTATATGTAAAGTTATCTAAATATAACAATAAATACACTGGAGAGCAAAAAAAACTGGTATAGGCGTGCGTATGCAAATAACAGAGGTGTGGAACCAATCAGAGTTACGCGATGCGGTCGGCAGCGCCTATAAAAGACAACAAGCGTCTGGCAAAGTTGCTTGGTCGGTTACTGCTGCTACAATGGCAGGTAATCAAGATTAAGAAAGTTTGAACGTGGAGTTATAGTCGGCGCACGAGAGATGGGACATAGCATATCCGAGGTAGCGATAACATTTGTATGTTCGCGTACGTCCATTTCATGAGTGTACCGTTAATATAGGGAATCCGGTAAAACATCACATCTTTGACATCGCTGTGGCCGGAAAAAGATTGTGAACAAACGGGACAAACGACGACTGACGACAATCATTAAGCGTGACAGACGTGCAACCCTTTCTCAAATTGACGTAGATTTCAATGCTGGGACATCAACAAGTGAAAGCGTGCAAACTATTCAACGGACCATCATTGATATAGGATTTAGGAGCTGAAGGCCCACTCGTGTACCGTTGTTGACTGCACGACACAAAGCTTTACGCCTCGCCTGGGCCCGCCAACACCGCCATTAGACTGTTGATGACTGGAAACACGTTACCTGGTCTGACGAGTCTCGTTACCAATTGTATCGGGCGGATGGACGTGTACGGGTATGGAGACGTCCTCATGAATCCATGGACCCTACACGTCTACAGAGGTCTGTTCAAGCTGGCGGAGGCTCTGTCATGGTATGGGGCGTGTGCAGTTGGCGTGAAATGGGACCCCTGATACGTTTAGATACGACTTTGACAGGTGACAGATACGTAAGCATCCTGTCCGATCACCTGCATCCATTTATGTCCATTGTGTATTCCGACGGACGTGGATAATTCCAGCAGGACAATGCGACACCCCACACGTCGATAGTTGCTACCGAGTGGCTCAAGGAAAACTCTTCTGACTTTAGACACTTCCATTGGCCACCTAAATCACCAGACATGAGCATTATTGAGTATATCTGGGATGCCTTGCAACGCGCTGTTCAGAAGAGATCTCCACCGCCTCGCACTCCTATGTATTTGTGGACTGTCCTGCTGGATTCATGGCGTGAATTGCCTCCTGCATACTTTCAGATATTAGTCGAGTCCAAGCCACGTCGTCTTGCGTCACTTCTGTGTGCTCGCGGGGGCCCTACGCGAGATATTAAGCAGGTGTACCATTTTTTTTTTTGTCTTCAGTGTACCTTAATTACAATAATCAGTCGTGTAATTAATTTTATCTAGTCTCATATTTTACATCAAAATAAAATTGTAAGCGGTCTATTACAGAGGTTTTCCTATCTTCACACTGTTCCATGGGTGAATTATATTCGCCTGGAGCAACCCGAAAACTCCCCACATTCACGACGTACTCGCAGGCCTCTGGTTCCACGCCCCAAAAATGTCCGTAGTCGACCAAGGGCTACACAAACACACACACGCACACACACATTGCCAAACTATGGCAGCTTCGTGCCACAGTCGTCAGTCTGGAATTTTGCAATGATCGGTTCTCATATCTCTCAGAACTGGCCACAGCCTACTGACTTGAAGGTGGAGCGTTGTGTTTATAAGTTTATCAACTCCAGATTACTCGACATCTTGCTCGCCAGTTTAGCACAGTGGTGTCAAAACATTTCTCCTGAAGGTAACAAATTCCAAGATATTCTCGTGAGGTGATAGCACTCCATCAGCAGGTGACCTGTCAGGCATGTAACACATCAACAATCCTCACTCCTCTTCCTTACTCTTGACCCAACCAAGGCCACATGCCAGGTGTAGACGTAAATCACAGGCTCATGAAGAAGGACACGCAGGCAATTTCATCAACATGTATTAACACTGGAGAAACACAGTGACAAAGTAGTATTGTAAGTGCAATATTAAATTAAATTATCTGTATATAATTACCCAATTATTAATGATTTAACTTTAATAGTTTATATATTCTATCTGTACTGAATGGTAATGTAAATAGTCTAAGGACAGTAGATACATTTTCTAATATTTTATTGTTGAAAGATGAAAATGAAAAAAAAAAAGAATAATCGAATATGGGAAGGCTAGTATTCATACTGCTGTATTACTCGTCGTACGAAATGAATTTCTTACATTGCGTCTCTCTATATTCATCATATATATGTATATACGCATATTTATGCATTTCATTTTCATGTCAGCTTGTGTTACGAAAGTCAATTCTATCCTAAGGTAGAACTACATTTTACGGGGACAGAATGGAATGGCTTCCGCGACGAATGATGAAGCAGAGGCATCTCAACATAAGAGTCCATTGTGGGTGAATATTTTTCTAGGGGTAGCTGTTAGCCTAATTTTGCTCTACATGGCCCAGAACGAGTCTGTTCATACTATTCACATTTTCTCATGTTAAAATAAAAAAAATTGGCCTTTTTTTTACATTATTTAAATTATTTTTCCTTTAACAAATCAATACACAGCAATAACAAAGAAGGAGCAGAATATTACCCAGCATAAGTTACAATAAATTATTTCAAAGCGTGTGATTATAAACACTAAACACATTGACAAAAATCTAGAGATTTCTGGAAGCGGATATATAAAAACTAACTAACTGCAATCGTAGACAATATTTTTGTTTAACCTTGCCTGGAAATATTTTTCCAGCGTGAGACATTGCTGCCAATCTTTAAGTTTGTGACATAAGATATCGCGCAAAAGGAATTAATCATTCCGTAAAAATATTTGCTCACAAGGTACGTAGAAACTGTTATTTAGGATTTCCCTTTCTTGATTTTCCCATATTGGCTTCCAGAAACCTGTAAACTTCAAATTAACGTGTCCAGCGTTACTTCACATAACATTCCCTCTTATGTTATAATTTTCTTATGTTAGTATTGTGGTTCCCTCACTCTCTCCTCAATTTTTGTCTCTTTTTTTCTCCCAGGTTTGCTTTCTTTTCGGTGAGCCATGTTATATATTTTAAAATAAAATTTTCAGAATAACTCTTTCGCTTTAGTTTTATTTAATTCTTCACTATTTAAAATCCGCTCTTTTGCCTAAATCAATTTTCTCATCACACTAAATAAACAAGCATGGGTAAATGCTTTACAAGACAAAATTATTGTTCAACAGGTCTTGTGGATGACTTCCCCCGTGTGTTGATTCTTTTATCATTTAGCAGTCGTTACACACGTTTCCTGGAAGTCCAAGAAGCCTAAACGTGAATCATCTATATTTGCGAATCCAAGAATAGCCGTTTTGTTGGTCTTTGTATTTCCACTTACACGCGTTCTATCGGTCCGAAATTTACCGAACGAAAGCCTTCTTTATTGTAGAACATTCATTATTGTAGAGCATTCATTATTAGCTGGGTCTCAGCCAATGAGCGGTTGAGCTAATGTCTTTAAATTAAAACACATTTGCACCCGTATAACGGCATTTTCAAGCAATCATTAAATTCTTTATTTGTTACGTTGTAATGGCGTTATCATTACAAGTTTTAAAAACAAAACTAGAAAATGTATTATATTTTCATGATTTTTTTTTCAAGAACAAAACAATATTATTAGTGTAGGATAACCAGAGCTGTGTGGGGCAAAGTCCACAAAGAGTAAAGGAATGCAAAACCCCGTACCCGCCATTCATAATTCTGAACTTGATTCCGAGCATTAACTTTCACTAGTTGCACTACGAAAGTTTGAACGGCGATATTTACACACTCAATTTTCAATCCTAAACCCTGTGCTCTGTTCTCCATCGCAGTCTCTGTACGTGTGTGTGCGCAATTCTCTGGAAGAAAGTTTTTTTTTTTGTCGTTTGTCTTGATAGCCGCAAAACTGCGATAGTAAGGATCAGCTTATTTTCGTTACACAATTAATCGTCTTATAAATATTAGAGAACTTGTGGTTTTCATTCTTTTTCTGCAATATGACATGCAAAGTATCGATTTTCTTGTCGTTTCTACACCAAAGTTTCTATTATTTAAACAGTGGCAGTGTAAGGGCTCGTCGCAGGGTTGAGCCAGAATAATGCTTTGATTTTTCTTCCTAACTGAAATAGTTCAATATCTGCTGTTGTGTTCCACCAAGTGAATGAGTGAGAGAGGNTGTGGTTTTCATTCTTTTTCTGCAATATGACATGCAAAGTATCGATTTTCTTGTCGTTTCTACACCAAAGTTTCTATTATTTAAACAGTGGCAGTGTAAGGGCTCGTCGCAGGGTTGAGCCAGAATCATGCTTTGATTTTTCTTCCTAACTGAAATAGTTCAATATCTGCTGTTGTGTTCCACCAAGTGAATGAGTGAGAGAGGGAGAGAGAAAGAGAAAGGGGAATCACAAAGGAACGGTAGCAGGAGAGGAAATTAACAACTTATATTGCACGGAACTATTGTGATATAAGCAGATATTTTGCGAATAAGCACCTGGGTAGATAATAGGAAAACTCTAGAGCTAAGTGCGTGGGCTTAGCTTGAAGGCCTTTGTAATAGGGCAAGGGTTCAATTCTCTGAGAAAAATTGGGCGCTGGTACAGAACCACTCAAATCCCCGATCGCTGTCTTTTAGAAGAGAAACATTTGAAACTCGTTGTCCATCGCCGGGCAACTGCGCCGATCTATCGGGTATGGAGACATGCCCGCCTTTCGTGCCCCTACCCGCTTTAGACTGGGATTACGATAACTTCACATTTCACGTAGCACTTAACGAGAAAAACGTTCACGTAAGACGCTACATCTTGACTAATGTGTTTCAAGGAGACCTATCACGATCATTTCACGGAACGTTCGTGTGATGGAGAAGCTTGTCAATGACTAGATGCATGCCAGTGCACCACATGATCTCACTGTTGTTGTGATGTTATGTTACCTTGCTTTACATGGGTTTGTTTTTTAATTTTCGCGTAGTCGTCTGCTTACATTTTTAATAAATGTACCGCGTACTCACGGAAACGGTGACGAAAGAGGTATAAAAGTTAGACTAGGATTATTTTTTGTTCTTTCATACGTAAATATTCATGGAGCTTTACATTGTCACAGTTTATTAATTGTGTTTCTCAGAGGTGTAAAATTGCCTGCATGAAATGCAGGCCTTAGTAGGCCTTCTTCAAGAAACACAGTTTTATTTTCTCAGTAGATGAAATTTCTTTACCGACGATTTATTCCTGCACGAAAATCTGTCTATATCTCCCAGAGATATTTCGTTCTGGATGTTATGACGATCTTCTAGTTGTTTTAGAAGATTCTAAAACTCACAAACGACGTACTTACGCAACCTTTTCTAACTACAACGATATTTAAACACATATACGTCTGTATAGCTTGAATTTTCACAGTTTTCTATCTGAAAAACAACAATACATAACCCCGATATATTTATTCATTACACAAAGGTTACGTTCTTACGTGAAGCATCGTAATGTAGGTTAAAAGACCACTTTTCACGTACACCTAAATGTGTGCGTGATGTTTTGTTTCATGTAACGTGTAGTCATTGTAAACTCGGTCCTACAGAGTTGCGACGCAATTTCCATTTCGTTTCGTTGTATCCTGGGGGCGGTGTTTTTCTTCCGACAATTTTTAAAAGTTGTAAATACTGGTAATTGTGCAAACCGTGAAGTTTTCTTATTATTATTGCCTCAGCTGTGGTTTCTTCTCTGCAAAGTAATTTGTGGGAATTTTCAATTAATTGCTCCTGTTTCTTCATCACATTTGTAGCTCACCATTTGCAGACTGGTAGTCGATGTGCTTTTTGTGTTTTTTGTGTTTCAAATTCCTGCAACAGGAAATGAATGGTTGAAAACAGCAAGTCAGTCCTAGACAATGTGGCAGTTTACAAATTGTGATGGCAGTATGGACGAAAAGCATTTGTTAATTAACAAACCACCATGAAGTTGATCGCTATTTTATAACTATAAAGGGACTTTCAGATTTATTTTAATTGCGGTCGTCAATGATAATTATGAATTTATGTATGTACATTCCGGTGTAATTTGGAGCGTATTTGATGGTGGAGTTTTGAAACACACAAACTTTTATGAAAATTTAACGTCTGGGAAACGGAATTTACCACGGTCATCTTTGTTGCCTGTTACAAATACATTAGATCCTTACTTTTTCTTGGGTGATGGGGCGTTCGCAATCAGCAAACTTCTATTGGAACCATTTCCTCAGAAAAATATGACACACGAAAAGAGGATTTTTAACTATAGGTTATCAAGGGCGAGAAGAGTTTGTGGAGAACGTGTTTCCTATACTGTCATTACGGTTTCGTTTATTCCAGAAACCCATATTGTTGGACATTGACAATGTAGATAAGATTGTGTTAGCTTGCTGTGGTCCTCATAATTGTTTGAGAAGAAATTCCAGTGGCTATATTACAAATAGTTGTGTGAACAACGAAGACATCGAGAATGGAACATTCCGGGAAGGCGATTGGCGGCGGGAAAATGAATGGATAAATCTTGATCGAAACAATCAAAGACATCAGTCACAGATTGGGAACAATGTTAAAAATATATTTACCTAGTATTTCAGTGATACGGGAAGTGTACCTTTTCAGGAAAGAATGATCAACGTATTGGGTGAGATGCAATAAGTTTTTAGAGAACGTTGAAACATTTACATACCTCGTCTTCATCTTCATCGCCACCACAGGTGCTAATAGTGTCTACTCTATTTCTGTGTACCGAGTCCTTTTCATTCAGAAAGTTCAAATATTCGTAGTACTATAATACAGGTACATGTACATCCTCTGTGCCTGCTCCTGTGCTTTTACTTGCTTGCACTTGAAATAAACATAACATTTTATATAGTTTTTATAATGTTATAATTATTTAGTATAAGAATACTTAAGGTATGTACATAAAAACTCACATTAATAAATTGTGTTTTACGTAATTTCTTTCATTCCCTTTGTAGGCAGCTCTCATATTTTCTATTTTCTTCTTAACGGTCGCAATATTTGCAACGCCTTCAATAATATTTAATTTTTCCAACAGTATCTCAAGAGCCTGATATCTAGCTTCCTTGTTGCCATGCTACTTGTTGGACACGTCCCAAAAAACAACCAAGTTCCTTATACATCTCCAAAAACTCCACAATGACTTCCCGCTCAGTAGTCGCAGCTGTCATGTCTGCTCACTACGATGTTCAACGCTTGACTGACCAGCCCTCCCGCCTGACAACGCTACAGACAATCTGATATGTCCAGGCGGTCAGGCGGTAGGATGACGTGGCCACCTCACTTCGCCCGACAAGAGTTTCGCCATACGAGACAGCACACACTACCTGATATTACGCCTGGTCTGACCATATCTACCTGAACGTCTGACCACATCCGTCCGTCTGTAGGCCCTTAAGGAATAAACGACGGGAACCAACGTTCAAAACAGATTTTTAGAGATCTACGTTCAGCATGAGATATACCACTTATTGGAATTTGTAAAGTTTTTACATATTGTCTATCAGCCGTATTTTATCAAAAAATGAAACTTAATAAGTAGCCTCTTTCGATTATCGTAACAGGTAAGGGGGTGTGAGAGCTGTCGTTCAGCGGTCTGTTTTGAAACACGTGTTAACTGCAAACACAGCGAAGGCCAGTGTTTGCAGAAGGTGAGAGCATTGGAAGGCCAGTTGCGAGAAGCAATCACTTTGCACGTAGGCCGGTGTAGTGTCTACGGGCACTACGAGTTTCACACTGTGTTACCCTCTGCTCATTTCAAGATGCGCTTATTTAACAATAGTCAAGTAATAAAAATAGTAAACAAAAAACTTTCGCGAGCTTGAGAGCACCGCCTACCTAAAGCTTTGTGTTTTTTGAGAGCATTTGAGACTCAGGAGCCAGCGACTGATTAGGCCGACACTGGCACGCGGATTCAGTGCCCCGACCCCTCAACGTGCAAGGCGCTGAACGGACGTGCTTTTACTTTGAAGTCCTGCTCTATTAGACTTAAAGCGGTGACACTATAATTATTTAGTGTTAGAAAGTGTAAAGCAAAGATCAGTGTAGGCCCTTATAATAGTTTCGCACGTTTCCGATTGGTACGTAATGAGATACAGCAGTGTTTTATTTTATACTGGAGTGCTTGGAAATAACATTTCTAATGTGCATGATATATTGACCGTATGATTCTTCCCTCGTCTAAGGTGTGATTTTTTTTCGTATATTGGTATAATGGGAAAACTTTTAATGGTTTCGTAAAAAAAACGCGCATTTCAAACACTTTGCAACGCAATTCAAACGCTATAAAGGCGACATTGCTTGCTACACACCTACCAATCTGAACAGTTCGCCCAGTGACTACAATTATACACTTAAGGTTAACTATTATCAGAGGTTGATGTACTTGTCAAATGCTATTTATTTATATTGGAGCTATTCTGTTTTGGCTATACAAGTTCCCAAGAAAAGTATACTTTCAAAATTTCGAAAGTTTTTTCTTTTTACAATTAATAAGAGATTTAATCTGGAGGCAGTTAAAGAGGACCTTATATATTTGCTGATCAAGTGTAGTATTTGACGTGAATGTCTTTTGCGTGAATTCTTCAGCGTTTCTTGCGCTGAGCGATCACTTTCAGGAGGCCCAAACAATTGGCAGACAGCCGCAACCGTCGTCACGCAGGATGGAAAGGCTGCCAACTGGCTGGAGGCTTATTTCGCACGTCGAAGCTCTAGACAGAAGTGTGAGAGTACTAAGGACGACCCGGGCTTGCGTGTCAAGTGTTTGGTCACACCTACGCACGAGCCACCGAACAGGAGTGCAATCTTTCAACACCTCACTCGCCTTTGTAAGACTTTCAGCGGTGACCCTGTAGTTGTATGGCTGATAGTAAATAATAATAATGGCGTGTGGGGAGTGCACCCGGGGCAAGGCAACACCCTCCGAGTGACGGTCTTTCCAGCAGGGACCCGTAGGTGACCGTCATCCCCGAGCATGACAGAAATGAAACCCTAGAATGGAGCGGCGCTGGAATGCAAGGGCGGGGGAAACGTGAGTACCCCGAGAAAACCCGCCGGCAAGCGGCATCGTCTAGCACGATTCCCACATGCGAAAATCCGGGAGTGAACCCGCCGGGGATCGAGCCCGGATCGCCGTGGTGGGAGGCGAGCGCCCTGGCCACTACGCCACTGCTGCCCCTCGCAGATACTAAAGATAAAGGTGCGATGCGCGTTCCTGTGTGACTTTATAAATATCCTTAACAGGAATTTTCATACCAATAATGGTTGCGAATATAGCCGTGTAGAATATTTTTACATTCAAGAAATGCACACTAGGCACGGAAATAGAAAACATTTACTAACACTATTCGGAGATGTTATTTGTAAACAGACGTCACTCACGCTGTAAACAATAATTGTCTAGTAAACTTCCTGTACGGCGAAGGAGGTTTTGAGACTGTATAGTATGGAAATAATACCACATCTGAGGCTTCAAATATAGGAATGCTGAGCGTCACTACTATTCAGGGTGAATCACCTAGAATTTTCACGGCAAATATTTTGGAAATGAAAGGTGCTATTGATGTGCATGTTTCACAGAATTTAAGTTTAGACAAGGGCTCATAATTGCAGCCCAGACACAGCTTTTAATGCGTATTAGAATGTGCACTTCGTGAACAAAGTTACATTATTTCAAATAGAACAATGCCTATTCACACCAATAAATTAAAACTAAAGGAAATTAGAATTTCGCTGGTTTGTTTTGCATGGTTATTGTGCAAGTAGTTCACGTGCTATCGTAATATGACAATATTAAAAACCTACAGTTGTATGCTTTTAAANCATGGTTATTGTGCAAGTAGTTCACGTGCTATCGTAATATGACAATATTAAAAACCTACAGTTGTATGCTTTTAAATGCTTAATTACCAGGCTACGAAGTTCGTATGTTCGTGTAGGTTCTGTTTCCTTCACACTGATTGCATTGGGACCTACTTGTCAGCACTTTTTGATAGTTCATGCTACCTAGACTTAGGACGTGCTGGAAAATGGTGTTTAATAATGCCGAAAAAGCCGACATGCTCACGGTGTATGGCGAATTGAGGAATAATGCAGTTCGTTCTTGTAATGTGTACGCTGAACNGAAAAAGCCGACATGCTCACGGTGTATGGCGAATTGAGGAATAATGCAGTTCGTTCTTGTAATGTGTACGCTGAACGATATCCCAATAGACGTCAACCATCTCGACAATAATTATTTGCGAATCTATTTAACCTATAACGAGAAACTGGAAGTATAACACCTCGAAAACGTAACAGAAACAAACGAGTGACTGGAGAAGAGAGATGAATTAATATTCTAGCTGCTGTTGCTGTGAACCCGCAAATTAACTCCGGTGCTATCGCTAGATGGAGTGGCATGAGTCAGGTATATGCATTCTGCACCGCCATAAGTTCCATCCGTATCATGTCTCTCTCCATCAAGGGATACATGGAAACAGTTTTGAGAATCGTGCTAACTTTTGTACACGGGCATTATGACATGATACACCCCCCATTACTCATGTACCTTGTTTAGTGATGAAGGAACATTTACAAATTATGGCCAAGTCAACGTTAAAAACATGCACTATTTGTCAAGAAACAATCCCTATTGGCTTCGTCAAGTGGAATGTCAGAGTCCATGGAGTGTAAAGGTGTGGTGTGGAATAGGGAACCGTCATCTCATGGGCCCTTCTTTCATAGAAGGAACACTGGATTCCCAAACGTATGTCAACCTCCTAACATACGAACTTCAACAGATGTTAGAAGACCTTTCACCGCAGACTAGGAGGATCCTGTGGTATCAGCATGATGGTTGCCCAGCGCATAGTGTCTTCGCCGATTGTTTCAAAATCGTTGGATTGGACGAAGGGAACCTGTACGTTGGCCTGCTCGTTCATCAGACTTGACCGCTTTAGAAATTTTTCTGTGTGGAACGTTGAAAGACAATGTCTCCAAGGACATGCCGACCACACCAGAAGATATGAAACAACGTATTACAGCTGACTGTTCTGAAATACCTGTTAAAATGCTAAAACAGGTGCAGCAATCTTTACATGGCAGACAGGAAGCTTGTATTGTTGTTTGTGGTCTTCATTTTGAACACAACCTGTGAAGGACAGTTTTCTCTTTCTCCNCAGACAGGAAGCTTGTATTGTTGTTTGTGGTCTTCATTTTGAACACAACCTGTGAAGGACAGTTTTCTCTTTCTCCGTTTCAGAATTTACATAATTTGTTTATCCACTTTCTTATTTATTACAAGAGTGCTGATACATGGTAGAGGAAAATCACATAAGTGTACAAGATGTAACGTGTGTTTTATTGCACANTTATTACAAGAGTGCTGATACATGGTAGAGGAAAATCACATAAGTGTACAAGATGTAACGTGTGTTTTATTGCACATTCAGAAGAAAACCACACTAAAAACAGAAAAGTAAACATACGAACATCATAGCCTAGTAACTAAGCAGTGAATGGAGCAGAAAACTGTAGGTATTTAAAATTGTCATTTTACTATAGCACGTAAACTACTTGCACTGGAATCCTGCAAAAAACACCATTAACGTTCTAATTTNAAAATTGTCATTTTACGATAGCACGTAAACTACTTGCACTGGAATCCTGCAAAAAACACCATTAACGTTCTAATTTCCTTCATTTCATTTTCTTGATGTGAATTGGCATTGTTACATTTGAAAAAAAAATGTATCTTTGTTCACGAAGTACANCCTTCATTTCATTTTCTTGATGTGAATTGGCATTGTTACATTTGAAAAAAAAATGTATCTTTGTTCACGAAGTACACATTCTAATAATTATTAATATGTGTGCCTGGGCTGCAATTGTGACTAAACTTCACTTTTAAGAAACCAACACATCAATAGCACCTTTCATTTCAGAAACATGTGCGATGCAATTTGTAGGTGATTCACCCGGTACAAAGCTGAGAACTTCCCTAGGCATTTTATTCTTTCCTGAGAACATGTAGGAACGCTATCATGGATGTATGGAAGATAACTTTACCATTCGCGCTTTATCACTATATATATACATACAATGATGTGGTAAGTTCGCAAATAATTTATTTTTGTGCAAAAACGTTAAGCAGTTGATGAAAAAAATTTAAAAAAATTATTTCCTCTCTGAAACTGTGCCTACTGTTTTGGCGGCCCAGGCAGACGACCGCCTTAACCCTTTCGGTAATACATTAATTTCCAAGTTCAAGTGTTGCAATCAAATAATTTTTTTCTTATGAACTGTACTTGCGTTCAGCGTCTTCTTGCGACCAGTGAACAACGTGCTGCGTGCTCAACGATATTGGCAATAACCATTCACGTTAAAGAGGCGAATAAATGTCCAGAAATCAGAAGACTAGTGCCTTGCCATGTACAGTACCGGTAATAAATATTACTCTTGTGCAACGTGTCCACGATCGCGTAGCCACAGTTAGTGAACGGGTTAAGGTGATGGTATCCTTGCCATATCGTGTCTTTTTATCTCGCTTTATAACTTGCTGTTAACGCGGCTGCCTAGCGAAAGGATAGGGTTTTACATGTTAAATGATTTTAGACGTGTTTCGTTCACCTTTCACAATATCGCTTTGCAACAAAATACACTTTGTCAGTAATTTCTTTAACCACATTTCTACAAAAGTTTTTTTTTTTTTTTTTTTTTGTAAAATGTGTAATACCCTGACATTTTTAGTTTAATTAAGATTAATAGACTCGAGGAAAACACGAAAACACACANTAATTAAGATTAATAGACTCGAGGAAAACACGAAAACACACACTTTGATTAATTTTCTCCAACTTGCTCTCCTGCAACGTGGTTCTTTACTTCAAAGGGCACAAAGTGGTTTTTTTTGTAGGTAATATCGTGAAAGGTGGCCGAAACACTTGAAAACATTTAACATGCAAATCTTTATCCTTTCACTCTGCCGATCCCCCACTAAGAATCGCCCTTAAGGATTATTCCTGTATTTTTCCATGTGTGATTGAAAAATATTACATAAATGAGTTATTCTTTATTACGGTTACAGATGTAACAAAACCAACACAGGCAAAANTGTGATTGAAAAATATTACATAAATGAGTTATTCTTTATTACGGTTACAGATGTAACAAAACCAACACAGGCAAAATATCGTGGAATTAAATATATATATACGTATTAGGATATGCCACAATGCCCTGACAGTCCTCATTTTCCAATATTTGATCTGAAAAATAAGCCACGGTGAAACCAAAATAAATTCCAAATGGGAGGGGTACCACACCCTTAATATTTTAATCGGAAATGTTGTCTCACCGATATATTTTTCCCCGTAGAAAACGCGGCGGACATGAGATTTCATCGGAGGGGTTTCTCAAGGTTCTGCTGTTTCTTCCATCCTACAATTCCGTCGTCGCTCCATCTTGTGGCCTTCGGGAATTACGGACTACGGGTACCGTCTTGAAAACCCGTGGGTGTTGCCCCTAGAATGAAACCATTCGTTCTGTTATAAATAACAATAACTTTATTTGTATATATTTGCATAACTATTCTACCGTTGATGGGCAAGTTTATGGCATGGGTGACTCATGAAGAGATCAATACAAGTAAAATACAATTGAGTACAAATTTAAGTCTACAAAACATTACAAGTCAGTAGCTTTGTTCTTCGGAGGAGCCTTTGTGTTATATTATAGTTACCATTACCTATAATATATTGCACTCGAGCCCCGCTTCGTAAATTAGATTTGGTACAGCAAGTCCCACGTTACCTCGAAGCCGAATGCTCGATTTCTGTGGTTGGCACGTCAATTCTCTGGTTCTCTTCTGTAACATCTTCTCGGGCTGGCGTCACGACGAGAACAGACGCCGTGCGAGATGTTACGGTTCCCTATATCGTCGGGACGTCGCGAAGTCGTGGCCTGGTCCTCAGTCTGGCGGAGAGGGTTCTTGTTGTTTCCAACGGCAAGGGGTTGCGGCAATAGTGTCCCATTGTTGCCTTCCGCTTCCCGCCGGCCTGGTTGCAATCTCATGTGCGAAGGCGCGTTCAGACGGGCTGCAGAGCTAAGGCCTGTCCACACCATCATAACAGAATGCATTATGGTTATTGTAACATAGAAAGGAATATAAAGGAGTGCATGGCTTAGAGATGGACTGGAGGCCGGGAAGTGGAGTTGGGGCACGGGGCTGGTGTGTATTCGTTCCCTCGGCAGACAGCTGTAACCACACGTGCGTGTTGTAGCTGTGTAGACGCGGACTGCTGCGAACATGTCACACACAAGCCCACTTCGCTGTTGCTCGCACACGAGGCCGGCCGGCCGTTATCGACCTGGCGAGGGGCCAACGCCATCTATAATGGTTGTCAAATTTGCGTTTGTTAAGGCTGCACACATTAAAATTTAATTCCATTACAGTACTTAAGAGCGGGTAACTTGTTCAACAGATTATCGGAAGCCAACAGAGAAAAATCAATAAAGGGATATGCTAGATTGCGCTTTTTGCCTGCTTTGTAAGCAAATATTTCGCCAGAATGATGCGTTTCTGTCGATACGGCTCTTATGTTGTAAATTCGCATTGTATTGTGGCAAAGTACATAATAAAGGAAAGTGTAGTATAATAGATATTTCAGACAGAATGTCCTAAAATTATTTGTTTTGGCGATAGGTGACAGGCATGCGATACCTAAACGAAAATATGTCCCTTTGCCTTTTGAATGTGTTGGATGTAGTAAAATTAATAATTTTTATTCAGTCGAAACAATGCGCGGGTTCAGCAGGCAAAACTACCATTCAAAATTGCAAGCATAATTGTAGGTTCTGCTGAATAAGCTGGTGTTGGTAGATAAAGCAGTATCTTTTATTTGGAAATGGTTTTATTTATTCCTACTTGNGGGGGTGTAATACTGGAACTAAATATTACCCTGATGTAACCAGAAGGGAATTCCGTACATAAAAACAAATCAGTAACAGGGGCCTCGGTGGCTGAACGGTTAGCCTGCTGGCTTTCCATCAAGGCGAACCGGGTTCAATCCCCGACCGGGTCGCTCCCGGGCTTTCGCATGCGGGAATCGTGCCGGACGATCCCGATAGTCAGCGGGTTTTCTCGAGGATATTCCGTTTTCCCCGCCCTCTCATGCCGGTGCTGCTCCATACTCACCTCAGCCACTCTCATCGGCTCTCAAGTGTGTTAAGAGCCACTCAAATCTCTTCACTCACAAATCGGTAACAATGGCAATAGTTGACGAGAACATAAATATCACCATATTTCATTATTATTATTCATTATACTAAGGAATGCCTTTCTTCCAGTATGCAATTCCATCAATAGCACAATACTTACTTTACTGTATACGCACTGACACTTCAACTAGAGTTACAATTTGTTTGCAGCGGCAAGTATTTTTGCTGCCTGAAAATTTCAAAAGTAAATTAAAAAAGAAATTAAGGATAACCACGAATAAATGTTTTGATATTAAAAATGTAAGCGCACTGGGAGAAACCCCGTGCAGAATCAGACCGGAGGTTTAGATTCCTGGAGCTCACAGAGTTAATGACATACTTACACTTGTTTGCGGTCATGCGTATTGTACGATAGTAAACAGACGTCGTCATTTACTTCGGAATACTTCAGAAAAGACACTTTTATTTCCCCCTCTTTGAAAACCAAATGTACCGAGTGGAAATACGTTACATGTTGACATGAAAGTTGACTGCGCTGCAAGGAAGCGCACTTAGCCGGTGTACGCACTAAGGCAGTGCTTTCCAAAGTTTTTCCATGGCGACACCTTACCAAGCTTCATTATTTTGTGCGACATCCCATCCCAGAAATAAAAATAACCCACACATTAAGAGTGCNCGACACCTTACCAAGCTTCATTATTTTGTGCGACATCCCATCCCAGAAATAAAAATAACCCACACATTAAGAGTGCTGTGTATATACATTTGACATGAGTGATAAAAAGAAACACATATTAATGTATGTGAGTTAAAATAAATATGTCTTTCTGAAGGGGGGGGGGGGAAGTACACACATTTCCACCCTTTTTTGTAGTCTGTAAGTGTCTCACGTGTGCTTGCAANGGGGGGGGGGGAAGTACACACATTTCCACCCTTTTTTGTAGTCTGTAAGTGTCTCACGTGTGCTTGCAAAGTCCTACAAATTTATTTTATTTATTTATTTTTCTGTCAATACGCGACATCCCAAACGCATCGAAGGGACACCCCAATGTGCCGCGACACCCAGTTTGGAAAGCACCGTCCTAGGGTCAGGTTATTCCGGGCTCGGTGGTGCATGCATGGTACCGTACACAGTTTGTTGGATCAAGCAGGCAGTTAGCGGGCGACCCGCGGTGATTCACGAGGCCGAAGCTGGCGCGAAAGTGATTATCGCAGCGCGAACACCCTCGGCAGGTGCGAATCAGTAGCGAGCTGGTGTCGCAGACTCGCGCTGCCCGCAGCTGAGCAAACCCGCCGCCGATGGCGTTCCCGAGCATCGCACGCTCTCGTTCTCTCTCGGGCAGGCCGCACGTTGAGACGTGGCTACGTAGATATAAGCAGCGCGGCGTAGCACTGCTGGCGAACAGAATGCTTAGGTTGCGAGTCGCACATTGAGGCGTTGCGCAGGCATGGAGGTAAGAAGTTAGGGAGTAGGAATCCGACGTGTTTGCGAAGCGGAAATATAAGGAGGAAACGCCCCTTTTAGTTACAAAAAAAAAGTAATTGGCTTACTGATTACAGCTATTTTAATTGCATTATCTGGAATGCTTTGAAATAATTTTCCTCAAGCCGCAGTGTTCCAAATATGCTNTTGAAATAATTTTCCTCAAGCCGCAGTGTTCCAAATATGCTATACAAACAGTGTCTAAAAAATACGACAGAAATTACGTTTTCAAATACGTGTTTTTGTTTTTCTATATAGTAACAGCTTCGTGGGCCTAAAGAAATAAAAAAAGGCGCAACTGGAGTAATTAAAAGCAATCATAATTGCAATTTACGATGCAGAGGGGTTTTAACAGACTGTTTCATATAATAATTGTATTCAACATGCTAAATGTTTTGGCGGAATAGGAGCTAATTAACATACAAAACATATAATTCAAATACATTTTGGTTGCAATACAGCCCCTGAGGCGACAGTTTTATAATGACAATTTGTCATTTTCCGTTTGTAAATTTAAGTTTTATGCCTTGGAAAAACATGTACTTTCTTTGTATCCAAACGTCTTAACAGGTGTTTCATTTATTCTCAGTCATTTACAAGAATTTCTCGTTTCTAGCAGTTGGAACCATTCAAGACAGCGTTGTTTCTATATCCGAAAGGAAGCGTGGCCGCTCGTGAGTTTGACTTCACCAACTCGCATGTGTAAACACCTCCTCCCTTGTCCATTCATCGCTACTTCCAATTTTTTTGAAGTTCTGATAGCGTTCTACTTCCAGGATATTCCCCCGCCTCATGCAAACATGAAAACAAAGCTTAACCAAGTCTAGAAAATTACAACAAAGGGACAACGCACCACTTTCGTGCGCACTCGGTGTAATAATATTTCTAATGTGAACTGTTTCTTACTAGGCATTACCGACACACTTATTTTCTCTCTGTTTATATTCATATTAATTATAAACGAAATATTATAATTTAAAGATAGATTATAAGTAAAACTTAGATTCAGCACAAATACAATAATTTTGTGTTAACGGAAGTATTAAACATTTGTGATACATGACATATTTGGGAAGCAACCGAAAACATCATACCTAGGGTGATTTTACAAAGGTTCGATTAAAAATTTGAAGAAACCGCGAACAGATTATAACGTCCTACCTCCATGAGCGCAGGCGCGTGGTTGCACTGGCCTGCGCACCGTAGGCGCTGTGCATAGTTTCCTGCGCTATGCATAGTTCCCTGCACTGTACATAGTTCCCTGCACTGTGCATAGTTCCCTGTGCTGTGCATAGTTCCCTGTGCTGTGCATAGTTTCCTGCACTGTGCGTAGTTTCCTGCGCTGTGCATAGTTCCCTGCGCTGTGCATAGTTCCCTGCGCTGTGCGTAGTTCCCTGCGCTGTGCGTAGTTCCCTGCGCTGTGCATAGTTTCCTGCGCTGTGCATAGTCCCCTGCACTGTGAATAGTTCCCTGCGCTGTGCATAGTTCCCTGCGCTGTGCATAGTTTCCTGCGCTGTGCATAGTTCCCTGCGCTGTGCATAGTTCCCTGCGCTGTGCATAGTTCCCTGCGCTGTGCATAGTTCCCTGCGCTGTGCATAGTTCCCTGCGCTGTGCATAGTTCCCTGCGCTGTGCATAGTTCCCTGCGCTGTGCATAGTTCCCTGCGCTGTGCATAGTTCCCTGCGCTGTGCATAGTTCCCTGCGCTGTGCATAGTTCCCTGCGCTGTGCATAGTTCCCTGCGCTGTGCATAGTTCCCTGCGCTGTGCATAGTTCCCTGCGCTGTGCATAGTTCCCTGCGCTGTGCATAGTTCCCTGCGCTGTGCATAGTTCCCTGCGCTGTGCGTAGTTTCCTGCGCTGTGCATAGTTCCCTGCGCTGTGCGTAGTTCCCTGCGCTGTGCGTAGTTCCCTGCGCTGTGCGTAGTTCCCTGCGCTGTGCATAGTTTCCTGCGCTGTGCATAGTTCCCTGCGCTGTGCATAGTTTCCTGCGCTGTGCATAGTTTCCTGCGCTGCGCATAGTTCCCTGCGCTGTGCGTAGTTTCCTGCGCTGTGCGTAGTTCCCTGCGCTGTGCGTAGTTTACTGCGCTGTGCGTAGTTTCCTGCGCTATGCATAGTTCCCTGCACTGTACATAGTTCCCTGCACTGTGAATAGTTCCCTGTGCTGTGCATAGTTCCCTGTGCTGTGCATAGTTTCCTGCACTGTGCGTAGTTTCCTGCGCTGTGCNCTGTGCGTAGTTTACTGCGCTGTGCATAGTTCCCTGCGCTGTGCATAGTTCCCTGCGCTGTGCATAGTTTCCTGCACTGTGCGTAGTTCCCTGCGCTGTGAGTAGTTTACTGCGCTGTGCGTAGTTTACTTCGCTGTGCATAGTTCCCTGCGCTGTGCATAGTTTCCTGCGCTGCGCATAGTTCCCTGCACTGTGCATAGTTTCCTGCGCTGTGCATAGTTCCCT
>NQII01010456.1:0-17890 GCA_002778355.1 Clitarchus hookeri
TGCGAAGTCAAGTGCGGATGCGAAGTCAAGTGCGGATGCAAAGTCAAGTTCAGATGCGAAGTCAAGTGCGGATGCGAAGTCAAGTGCGGTGAGGGATGGACGACGACGGGAGATTACGAGACAACAGTGGACGAGGTGTTTGTGGTGAGAATGGACGAGAGGGCTTGGAACCAGATGAGTGAAGGCTACTATACGTGAGGACGCTGACGCTCGGAGAACTCTACAACATTGCGGACTGGTGGTAAATGGACTAAACTGAGGTGGGACTGAATGAACATGTAATACGGATTTTATTGTAAATATTGGAACTTTCAAATATAGAAATGTAATTGAATAGGTTTTGATACACTGTTAATTGGGATTCATTTTTAATTATTTAATTACATTAATTTGCTTGAGGTAATTATAAATTGTATTTATTGAATTAATTAATTGTAAACAGCAAGTTATATCAATTTATTGTAAAAATTTGGGTCGGGAGAATTTTTTTTTTTTTAGTTATAGTAAATAAAATTAGGAAACTATAATAAACTCCTTTCTTTTTTAAGACCTCCATCCTTTAACGAGCCTGGTTTAACCCACTGACATTTCAGAGAGAAATTATAACAGTATCAACATTCCTTGAAATGTGTTATTTTAGTGTTTTTCAGACACGAAAGGCACAAGAAAAACATCATGATGAAAAAGTTTATTTGAAAACTCATTTTAATATTATTTATTGTATTTTGTACTTGATGGATGACTATGCATTAAAAACATAACAATTTAAATTAAATTATTTGTTAAAAATTTATCTTGCAATATTCGGTCTGCTTGCAAACATGGCAATGCTAAGTGAGTGCTCAACACAAACAACATGAATACACCCCATTTTAGCAATAGATTAAGTGCACACATCAACAGGAACATAAACACTGAGACTACACACCAACCATTACAAACTTGTAAATGTGCATGTATGCCGGTTTAGTAACATAAATATTTAATATAATAATAAAGGACACCTCAGTAATAAGGTTTAGATAGTATTAGGGATTATTTAATAAAAAAAAATACAAATACACAAACACAAAATTAAATAAAAGTTAAAAAAAAATTTTTAAAGCAAATAAAATTTTTTAAAATCACCAAAATTAATATAAAAATTAAATCACACCAAAAGAAACTAAAGTAAAACAAGAATCCAAACCCCCTAGGACCGGTTCTCAGCTTCTAAGCACTGCCTTCAGAAGAAATAAAGCCAGCTAGTAGGTTCCTACTCTCCCCCAACTCCTCTCTTGGAGCCGACGGTTGTGGTGTTTTTTTGCAGCCAAAATTTGTGTTTCGCTCATGGTAACAGGCTGGAGCGGGTCTCGCAGAGCAAAAGGGAGGGGGGGGGGAAATTGCTGTGGGTTCTTCTGTGTCTGGTATGGGGTTCCCATGTACACATGAGCATAAAAAGTACACCATATTACAAAATTAAATTAGTTAACTCATTTCACTACATTCCATGAGTTTTTTAACTCATCATATTTCACATATTAATGCTCAATTCAGACGAAGCACAGGGGCTATTTGGTCCCAAGCATGATGAGACATAACTTGAGTATTAATAATTTAAAATGGTCTGGTACCAATAAGCGATAAGTAAAAGCGATTTCAGCTTGTTTCTATACACTCCACACAAATACCGCGTCATCCCATACTTCCCACTCTCTCGCTCTGCCAAGGCAGGTCATGTGGGTGCACTGACAGATGGATTCACACCACTGTGTCTTCAGGAATCCAGGCTGAGGCACATATGGTCGTCAGGGCAAGGTTAGGAGGTATTGTTATAGTTAGTTTTAAATTCAAAAATTTGAAAATCTTAAAAAGTATTTAAAAATTTGAAAACAAACTACTAATTTTAAAATTTTCAAAAATTATATAATAATTTAAAAATATTTAAAAACAAAAAAGAAATTTAAAAAAAATTTTAATAACAAGAGTATTTTACTGAAGGCTTTATGGCAGGTTTTAAAATTAAATCACGACTCACACGATACCCTTCGGGAGGCTACATCTATCACAATGGTTTGCCCTAGATTTGACCAAGGCTCGTAACAGTTTAAGTACAAAGGGCACCGGTAAAGTGTAATAATCACATTCTACTTCTCTTCACAAACGTCGCACTATGAAATGACCGGAGAATAAGCGCGAGGCCGGACCCTGGCTTCCAGAGCTGCAAGGCCAATTTGATGCTGGGGTGACAATGAGCAGCGACTTAGGTTGTAGGGAACTCACCCACATACTACATACGTGTTAACTAGGTACTTGCCGCCAACTCCATGCCCACATACATCACTGCACTACAATACACCAGTTAGAAGACTGATGGGGAACTTCAATCCATCGCGATATACCTACACGTAAAGTTATTAATGTTACACGCTGCTTGCCTGCATCGTTTCCCTTGGCTCCGTCCTGCTCGAGCAAGCGAAAGAGTGTGTCAAGGGCAGAGTATTAACACAAGGAGTGCGCGGATATTTACAAAGGCGAGTCGCCGCGTGTGCCAGATAAGCCTATCGGGACTCGTGCACTCCCGTCCTTCGGAGGATTGAATTTCTGGGGTTATTGATGCAAAAATGTTCTGGTCATTTCCCTAGCCTCTCTCAGCAAGACTCGAGGTGCGGAGAACATTCTCGATCGGGCCAGTGAGACTATTTAAGCCACGACGGACCTCCGAGCCGACAGTCTAGTCTATAGAGTTAGAAGGATTGTATGACCTTAAGCGCCAGGTGTGCGAAGACAGTGAAACGACGAGCCAGCAGAGCGACGACAGTGACCAGCGAGAGTGAAGTCTGCGAACTGCGAGCATCGGTACAGTGGAGAGTGAGACTGATAGACGGGACTATTGAACTGGATGCGTGAGAGAGAGACATTTTGGATGATGACAGATTGAATGTGTGTCAATAATGAGTGTAAAATAAGGGAGAGTGAAATAAGAGTGTGTAACCAATATAGGGACTTTTAAGGAGTTTTAATTAGAATAGAGTTAGACAGGAAATATTGCGTTCATAGAGAACAAGAGTAACAGTGGAGATACGTTGGTTATTGTTGTAAATAAAAGGCACGTAAATAAATTAAGAATCAAATTTAGTTATTTTATGTTTATTACGACCTCCATCCCTTACGAATTCGAACACGCCCCTCTTGCGTACTGTAACGTTAATGTAGCAACAGTAGTTAAAACAGCTATAAATACGGGCCCAGAACCCAGCTCAAACAGAAACGCAGCGGCCCGCCGCCGACTCGATGATCGCAATCTAGATTTGTAAACCCACACGAGTTATGGGAACGTCTGTTCTCGGTCTCGTGGCAGCACTGCCTCCTGAGGCATGTGAGGTCATCAGCTGCTATAGCTCAGTGGTTAAGGTGCCCGCCTCCTATTCCAAAGGTTGCGGGTTCAGATACCCTAGACTCCATGAGAAATTTTTCTCCTAGGGAGGCAATCATGGCCCCAAAAACGCGGCCATGGCTGGCCAGTCCCTCTCTGCCACGATGCACGCCTCATTTACATGACTTCCCTTCCTTTTAGGTGCTTGGGACATAGCCCTGAGACGCAATAAACTCCCGTCCCTACCTCGGACGTACACTTAATACTTAGCAATAGGTAGGGGCTGGAAAATTTCACGTTTTCAACGTCCTGTATACTAGAATCCACTGTCCTGCGTATTCTCGAGCCTCAGATTTCTGTTCATTGGCTGCTGCCCTAGTGTATAGTCAGTTTTACCTCAAACCAGGTGGCACGGGATTCGGTGCTTGTTTCCTTGAAACTCTGTTATTGGCTCAGAGTTCCCTTGTGGGTGTCTAATAAACTGTGATCCAATTGTAAATGTGTGTGTGTGTGTGTGTTTCAGGTCTAGATCGCTCTAAAATGAATCCGTGAAATTTTCTAGCCCCTAGCAATAGGGTAGGCTAGGAAAAAAAATAGAGGCATGTGAGGGATCGGCGGCGGCCGTGCACACTTCGCAAAATGTCGCCAGTCGTGAACTGTGTGTGTGCTACGGGATGACTTCTGATGCGACGATCTGTGTGCTCTGAAGTCTGTCTCCGAACTCCGGTCGCACTACGATGATGCACGTTTTCTTCCTGGGAGCAATGTCACCAAATGCGACCGACTGTTGTGGCATGCGTCACACTGCGTTTCATCCGCAACGACAACTCTCGTGAACTCGTCCGTTCGACGGGAATTGCGTACGATGGCGTCTTCAGGGCATTACGATGCCTTGTTCGTTCTCCAGACACACAATGTCGAAAACACTTACTTCGAGGGACCGCGGTGGCTGAGCGGTTAGCCTGCTCACCTCCCACCACGGCGGACCGGGTTCAATCCCCGGCCGGGTCACTCCGGATTTTCACAAGTGGGAATCGTGCCAGACGATGCCACTGATCGGCGGGTTTTCTCGGGGATCTCCCGTTTCCCCCCGCCCTTGCATTCCGGCGCTGTTCCATTCTCACCTCATTTCACCCTCATCGGCTCTCAATNATCTCCCGTTTCCCCCCGCCCTTGCATTCCGGCGCTGTTCCATTCTCACCTCATTTCACCCTCATCGGCTCTCAATACCTCGTTGTTATAAGCCGCCGAAATCTCTCTCAACTTACTTCGAGTGGCAGTAACGACGTCTGGAATGACGAATTCAAGTACTGCTTGTACGTCCATATCACGCGCGCGGTGCGTGTCACTGACCAGAAATGGTAATCAAATGCATAACAGGCATATACACATCAGCTCTGCACGTTTTGTGGTACTGTATGTCACACCTTAAGTTATTTTACTTAGCGTATGATCACAGACTACTCCAGGCCACGTGCTGACCTCGCAAACCTCTTCAACTAACACTGTCTTGACTTCAACCACTTGCTTAAAGTTTATTTCTGTGACATCTTTCCTCATATCTTCCATCTAGTATCTTGTTTGCTGTCAGCCACGTGGTCTCTTTACCCCTGGAATTCCTTCGTTAACCGCCCTTGATATATTATCCTCCCTCCTTCAACATGACCTACCAACCCTAATTCTTGGTTCGTCCTGCCTTACCCTTCTTCCTACTCTAATAATTTGTCTCACTCACTCAGTGTTCACGCTTCAATAATTGAAAAAAAGTAAGTAATTAAATGTTGCTTTATAATAAGATATACCAATCCTTTAAAAAGAAAATTAATTTTCAAAACATAATTTAATTCTTAGCAAAAAACTATTTAAATGTTTTAATCACCATTCATAACACAATTCGCTAACGTAACACATCATATGTAATGAACTTCGTGAAAACTACTGGTTATGCAATATTGCATCAGTAACATGTGGACGTCATAGTATCACAGTATACTACATATAACTATGTTAAATTCAGAATATATACAACATAATATCAACAACTGTTTTTACAAAGTTCAGTGCATTGCAATATACGTCAGCAGAACTCAAGTTGTTAATTTCATTATGTGCAAAGGGAATAGTTATGTACATAATTTCAAGTATTTTTGGCATAATTGCTTTTTACTGTGAAATATATTTTGAGCCATACTTTCAAATATGCTTTCAAGCTTTCCTGTGTTTTGAAAAAAAAAAATTAAACCATTTTGTGTAAAAATACATTTTTTATATATAATAATACAAAAATCATATAAAATGAAAACAGGTGACTTATCTATGTTAAATGATGTAACTACTAATAAACAGACAGGTAAGCAGTTACTTAATCGGTGAAATGTTGATAGACATAATGTTACGTAGAAGTCTGATTGAAAATGATAGGCACGACATTCCTATCATTCCGAACAAACTTTTTCACAAAATGTTTGCACAAACAACTACCACGCCAACCTTTAGAGCAACTTCACAATAGCAGCAGATTTTATAAACAAGGACTACGATTTTAAACAAAAAATAAGATAGAAATATATATAATATGCAATAAATGTGTACATTAAAACATGTTTTGGCCAAGAAAGTTCTTACTTGTAAAAACGTTTAAAGCATATTTTTTTAATTTGACAAACTCTCTGCGTATCTAGTAAAAATCAACTACCCATATTTTAAGAGTGTTGAATAATTTAATATTCATTAGCTTTTCAATGTAACCATTAAAAAATATGTTTTTGGAAGCAAAAACTATGTGAAAATGAGTAGACAGAAATACATAGAACATGTTTTTATGCGAGCTCATAATTACTTTTTAGCATTTCTGAAATCAAACTTTCGAAAAAATGTTACTGTGTATATCTTGGCACGTACACCAACTGGAGAACTTCTAGAAATGTTAGCAGTGAATTAAGTAGTTCCACGTCCTAACGTCGTATAAATAGAACAATGTTTCAACAGGTGGCCAATGATGCTGGTTAATATTTGCTTAACACCGATACAAATAAAAACACTACTTATTTCACGTTGTCACTTGATAAAAAAATAGTTTCATAGCAATGAAAATTTTAATGTTTTCATAAACTACAAGGCTACATTATGATTTAAAACAACCAACTAAGCAGTTTATTTTAGACATATTCTATTAATCACGAGCCACTTAAGGCAATCGAATTAATCTTTAATCAGACAATAAAAAAAGTATAAACTTAAAGGCCAAATCTTTGCAATTAGAGCTGAAGTACTAGAGCAAAATATGTGAAGGTTCAACGTTACTGACTGGGAGAGATTTTGGCTGGCTTCATCCAGGTCGACCCGTACACCGGCTGGTGGCTCCTTCATTAACGACATCAGTTCCTTTTGCAGCCGTCGCTGAAACAAGCAACGATCAACAACTTCATAAAAACCTATATAAACACACAAACAGCATTTGTACATCCGATCTCCAGCATGGAACCATTTCCCCTATAAAGAAACAATCCTTGTCCTGAAAATATTGATGCCGTTGATGTGTTCAAAGGCTGAAAATTGCTGGATCCTGTAACCTGGGCACACATTAGGTTGCACTTTTATTTTTGCCATTATTTCGCCGCCTCAACAGCGCACATGGGGCCGCGGTAGCTGAGCGGTTAGCCTGCTCGCCTCCAACCAAGGCAAACTGGGTTAAATCCCCGGCCGGGTCACTCCCGGATTTTCGCAAGAGGAAATCGTGCCGGACGATTGCCGCTGGTCAGCGGGTTTTCTCGGGTACATCCCGTTTTTCCCCGCCCTTGCATTCCGGCGCTGCTCCATTCTAATCTCATTTCGCCCTCATCGTCTCTCAAGACCTCGATGTTAAGAGCCACCAAAATCTCTCAACTCAATAGCGCGTGTGCGCGCCCACATACACACATGCAAACACACACACACACACACACACACACACACACTGGGTGTTCGGAAATTGTTGTTCATAATTATAAGGGATTGTAGGACAAACCGATACAAACATTTTGATATAAGGAACATGTGTCCGGAAATGCCCCCCTACCAAGCTATAGGCGTCAAGCGGTGCGTGCTCCGTTTGAATTTGGCGCGCTGACTGGCCCGCGCATGTGCGGCACATAAAATTGGAGTTGTAAGCTGGGGGTTCAGGCCTAGTGGGCTCTCCCCACTTTTTGGTGTGCCAATGCATTCAAGACAGTGCCTGTAGGCACAGTGCCTGTAGCTAGTTACAGTAGGCTTTTACATCACTTACAAACGATATTGAGTGTTCTATTTTAGCTAAGTTCGTCATTTCAATGTTTCTCTCCTAAGAAAAGCACTGCACAGTGTCATTGGGGATACTGGAAAACAGAACAACCCCAACACCGCCCGTATTACACTTCATAAGAAAAACGGTTAACAACTGGGCAATGATATTTCCACAATTGGGCATGCACAAATATGTACAAAGCCACATCCAAGAACCTAAACCACCTTGGCGATAACACAAACCGGAGATGTATAACTACTTTATTATGGAACATTTTAGAAATACACATTAAAAATCATTCACTTATGTATTAATGTTATATGAGCCAACTGCATGCAATTTCAGAAGAAATTGGCATACAGGTAACTTGCTAACTCATAGTTGATTCAATCACATACTTACACTGCAATAATGTTGTTGCGAAAACAGTAATTCAACTTTATTTATTTATAACTACAATGTTTAAAACCGCATCATCAGGACTTAAATTTTTAAAATAAGTCACGTTGATTTTCTTTGGAAAACTAATCAATTAAAGGAATTTGAATGTGGGCTGCTGTTTCAAAGGCTGTAATTTATATATTTAAAAAAAAAAGGAACCTAAAAGTTAAGTTTTTCCCTAAGCCATCTCTCAAATATATGCAATACCATTAAAATAACAATTTTGTGGGTTGGTTAATTTATCCGTATACTATTGTGTCTATTTACAGCACCATAGTACAACAAATTACATTGAGAACATACGCTTGACAGGCAAACAAACGAAATCAAGAAAATACGGTAATTATCCAGTTTAGCGGCTTTTTCTGAACAAAACATCCTAGACCAACAAAAGTAGCTTTAATGGGTTCTGCACAGCTTACCTTGTTCATATTTAAGAGGGGGTTATGTTAAAATAAGTAGAACGTATCAAATAAAATATTTTAAAATACCAGTAATCCGCTGCTGTGTTTACTGCTGGCCTCATGATTCCTGTCGTCACCGTATTGGCTTCTGGGTATATTACGTCACCATAATGCGTTGTTAAAGGAAACATTTTTAATACTTCAGTAGCCATTGCGCCTTTGCCGGCATTAGTTGTGTCGTCCTAATCTGGAGGATTTAAAACGGAGAAAGCAAGAAAGAGTGCTTTTGTGCGTTATATTAGCCTATTAACGAGTGCTTCACTGCGTAATATTCGGCTATGACGAGTACTTCAGGTGTTATATTCGCGTATGTGGCATGTTAGTGGAACATGGTGTTTCGTCGAGTGAGATAAGGTTGAATTGGCCGTTGACAGAGGAATTGTACCAGCCTAGGTGAGNGTGGAACATGGTGTTTCGTCGAGTGAGATAAGGTTGAATTGGCCGTTGACAGAGGAATTGTACCAGCCTAGGTGAGTTACTTGATATTCTTTTGGTGTGTTTTAAGGTTCCTTTAAATCCCTAAAATCCTACATTCGTAGGTTAGTGTAAAACCCTACAATGCTAGGTTTGTTTAAAATCCTACAATCCTAGGTTAGTTTAAAATNTACATTCGTAGGTTAGTGTAAAACCCTACAATGCTAGGTTTGTTTAAAATCCTACAATCCTAGGTTAGTTTAAAATCCTACAATCCTAGGTTAGTTTAAAAATGTAAAATAGTGGTTCACTCATCGTGGTGTTAGGTTCTGTTNGTTTAAAATCCTACAATCCTAGGTTAGTTTAAAAATGTAAAATAGTGGTTCACTCATCGTGGTGTTAGGTTCTGTTAGGTTAGGTGGGTTCATATTACGAAATTAGTCATACGTTAATGGCCCTAGTATATTCGTGTTCTGCGTAATTAGTAGAGTGGAAATGTACCACTTTTCGAGGGGGTTTTTTTTTANAATGGCCCTAGTATATTCGTGTTCTGCGTAATTAGTAGAGTGGAAATGTACCACTTTTCGAGGGGGTTTTTTTTTACAGAAAAGCCCCTAAACTGGATAATTACCCTCATAGCTACTTTGTTACAGAGTCAGCATTCATTAACCGAGTCATGGTATCTGTGCCATTTGTAATAAGACCTCATTGCTCAGTGTTGAACTATGGTTAAGACCTTTACTTTTCTTGCTTTACTCATAAAATCATCTTAAATGTTTTATTTATAAAGTTAATTTTATTACATAAATTACAATTTGTTTGTTGCCACTTATTTGATGGGTGCTATAACAGNAATGGCCCTAGTATATTCGTGTTCTGCGTAATTAGTAGAGTGGAAATGTACCACTTTTCGAGGGGGTTTTTTTTTTACAGAAAATCCCCTAAACTGGATCATTACCCTCATAGCTACTTTGTTACAGAGTCAGCATTCATTAACCGAGTCATGGTATCTGTGCCATTTGTAATAAGACCTCATTGCTCAGTGTTGAACTATGGTTAAGACCTTTACTTTTCTTGCTTTACTCATAAAATCATCTTAAATGTTTTTATTTATAAAGTTAATTTTATTACATAAATTACAATTTGTTTGTTGCCACTTATTTGATGGGTGCTATAACAGCTCTGCATTACATAAATGGTCTGGTTTAGATGTATGAAAACAAGGCAATTTTTTCCAGTGTTAAACGAAATCTTTCCTAAATGCAGCGTCTTCTGTTACAAATATTTTCTTACTAAGAAACAAAAAAAAGCACAAGATGGAGTAGCTTAAGCTTCGAAGTAATTTGGAACATAGCAAGTTACATTCAGTGTATTAAGTTGTGCAGACAGAAGATTATTCAAATAAAATATAATGTGCAAAAGTGGATCGCACAGTTCCCACCAAAATAACGAGAAGTGTCACAATATTTTACTTCCAAACTATCATTAAAATGGCATACATTTATTTGACATTGAGAGTACTACCCACTAAGCCTGCAGCCACAGTTTAAGTGTGGAATCAATTTTAAATAAATTCCTTCTCAATGCATAAATGTTAAAAACAACCATTTCAAACAGAACTTATTTTACGTGTTATTTCTGAAGGAATACTGGAACGATAAGAAATGTTGCCAGTTTTTATATTTAATTTTTTTTTTCTTAAATTTTACTTTAAAATTTACATTTTACTAAGAAAATTATTACTTTTTAAGCATAGCAGTATTTTTTGAGTAAGCTGTGTTGAATATGTTTTAGTTGAAAGTTATCTTTAAAACTGATGCACTGAGAAGTGAGTGAAGATATTTGGGCGGCTATTTAACATCGAGACGAGTAAGGAGCCGCGCCGGAATGAAAGGGCGGGGGAAACTGAAATGCCCGAGAAACCCCACCGACCAGCGGCATCGTCCATCACGATTCCGGCGTGATTCCCACTTGCGAAAATCCGGGAGTGACCCGGCCGGGGATTGAACCAGAACCGGTCATGGTGGGAGGCAAGCAGTCTAACCGCTCAGCCACCGAGACCCCCGATGCACTGAGAAGGAACTTCTTTGACAGTGATTTCCCAGCTGTGACTGCAGGCTTGGCAGGCAGGCAGGCATNCCCGATGCACTGAGAAGGAACTTCTTTGACAGTGATTTCCCAGCTGTGACTGCAGGCTTGGCAGGCAGGCAGGCAGGCAGGCAGGCAGGCATCAACACAGAAAACATAGCATGAATTTTAAATTAATTTAGCATTAAACCTAATAAAGCTATCTTTATGGTTCAAATTGCATTTGAAAGAATATAGTTCAATTTTAACCAACGCAAAATATTATTAACAAAATACATTAATTTCATGGTAATTTTTAAAAATGTATTTTTTTTTAAGTGCTTAGAATCTGCTAATTTTCTAATAAGTTCGTTGATATTTGTTCTCCTAAACAAAATTTCCGAAGAAAATTTGTTTCTAAGAAAAGATTGAACCTTCATCTATGGTCTCTCATGATCTCATAAGAAATTATCAATAAAAAGTCCTGGGGGAAAAATATTATCGTTAGTAGTGTTTTTTAAACAAACTATTATATTTGGCTATATAATAAAAAGTTAAAGACTTGGAAGGACGAAAGTTTGAAAAACCTTAGATATTACTTATNTATTATATTTGGCTATATAATAAAAAGTTAAAGACTTGGAAGGACGAAAGTTTGAAAAACCTTAGATATTACTTATTATTTTAATAGGGCTTTGGTTTCGTGTAGATAGGACGAATATTTTTCGAAGGACAATTGTACTGGAACAATCGTAAATTTAGTTTAGGATGTGCTGCTGTTCGTGTGTGGTGGCGTATTCTGCAACTACTAGCAGTGGCCATCCGCCGNGTAAATTTAGTTTAGGATGTGCTGCTGTTCGTGTGTGGTGGCGTATTCTGCAACTACTAGCAGTGGCCATCCGCCGTGAATGGAAACTTGTCAGTTATGTACACAAAGTGGTGCCCAGAAACTGTCTGAGAACCAGCGAATGATGAGTAGCTATATAAACAATACTGTGTAAAGCAGCATTTTCACAGCATTAGCACAGCATTGCCACGTATTTCGTAACAGCAATCGTACGAAAATAAATTAATACGACAAATTCATATATTGATACCAGGTGGTGCTGTAGCTGAAAGGATCATAACAAGTACGATTTCACTGAAATGTTTCAACTCGAAATCGAATATGTAACCATTCTATACACTGGGACAATTTTTTAATTGTTGTTTATTAAAACCTCTGTTTTATGATAAGTATCATGGGGGTGGAGAAGAATATCGGCATATGATTTAAAAAATAACCTAACTTATACTAAAAAATAGTACAGCCACGTATTATTCGGGATTCGAACGTAGGATGTTTTGTACGGTAAGGTGGCGCCCCAGTCAACTATGCTACCCATAGAATTTTACTACAAATAATATTGTCAAATATTTCGAACTAAATATTTATCGTCTTACGTGCTCTGATGCCAAGAAGTTCAATTGCATATATATAACTCTTTTCACATTGTTACGTCAGGCAATAAGAATAATTAACGTACACACCATGCCAACTTCTTCGAGCAGTATGCCGAGTGTGGGTATGTTGCACATTTAGTGGAATGAAAAATATTCTAGTTCATTTGCGGAACGTCCGAAATCTAAGATTTATTATGCATTGAAATGATGAATTGAAAATGCTAACAAGAACCCAGTAATTGATCATTGGCTGAAAATAATTCAGTAATCGCATTTGGATAACACGGCTTTGTGAATAATTAGTTGGTAAATTTACTAGGCAAATAATTTATAATACGACAAATACATATTTTGATACCAAAATAAAAAAAAATAACAATATGTTATTTAAATATGCTTATAGGCATATGTATATACAAATAAATGTAAAATAATTTTATATTCGCATATGTATACATATATATATAATTATGTATCAAATTAATTTGAAATAATTTTTATTTACATTTTTATACACCTATACATAATTATGTATAAAATTAATTACGTATTCTTGTCATACCTAAAAGATGAATTGCGAATACGAAGACCTGCCTTTGACATCAACGATCATGGAGCCGCAACCTACATCATCGCTAACTGGTTGTCACCATTGCCGATTCTGCGATCGAGTTTTCACCTATGGTCAAAATGCTCGTCGGCTTGAGAGAACGGCCTGTACGAACAGTCATTTTCGCGCGATGAAGCATTACGACATTGGTCCCATGCAGTTTGTGCAAGGCGATACATTGAAAGAACATACCGAGATCTGCAAGGATTCGTATTCTTGAAGTCAGCAAGTGTTGCCGGCAATACCTCTTGCTGCATAGATGGGTGCCGATTCGACAGGTGATTATGATGAGACAGTAAATGCTAAAGACGGAATGAGTGCAGTAGAGTCGGTTTAAGTGGAATGTACACTCGCAAGAAATTCGCGTGAAGTCGACGAACTTCAAAATAAACTGTCGTCGGCTATAAATACTGGGGAGCATACAACTCCAGCTACAAAGAAAAGCATATTTAATATAGAATACAAAACAGGAGGTGAAGACGACCATGAAGAGAGGATTGATGAAATATCTTCAATCATTAGTAAACTGAAGGAACGGGGATATATCGCATGATGTGATGAACTGTCCTCTTATAAAATTGCAATTACAAAATAATAATAAATTATTATTATAAAATAAATGTTTCTTATTTATTTTTTGTATGTCGTATCCTTTTATCCGTCACAACATTAAAGTGGTGCTATATGCACTAGACTATTAATGGAAATATCTGCATATAGAATAATAATAATAACTTTAGTACAATAAATGCATGATTCGTTGACCGCATACAAAACATTAATTCTGTCGACATGTACGAATTTTGGAGACAGTTGGTGAATCTTTTTTTATATGTATGGATAGAGACAAACGAAAAACCCATGGATTGAAATTGATGGAAATATTGAGAAAGATTGACGGGAAGATTGCAAAATATTGATGGAAAAATTGAAAGATTGATGGAAAGATTGAAAGACTGATGTAAAGATTGAAATATTGATGGAAATACTATAGATTAAGGTGCATGTGGTGTTGATTGTGGTGTGTGTGATGCTGATTGTGGGGCTGATTGCGAAATATTTATGGGAAGATTGAAAGATTGATGGGCAGTTTGAAAGATTGGTGTATAGATTGCGAAATATTGATGGAAAAATTGAAAGATTGATGGAGAGATTGCACGTTTATTTTCCAGTGTGACACAAGTAATAACAAAATTAATTCTGTGAAAGAAGTCCATCCAAATGAGGGCAACACCAGTGGCATAAGATTTTGTCTTAAGAACGTCCAGTGAGAGGTCGTTTTCCAAATTAGTGGTACGAGCGTTCCTCCCTTGAAAAAAAAAACGGTAAACTTAAAGGTTGAAAAACTTGCTGTTGAAACATTTCTACATATTTATATTGGTGGATATAACAGTGCGAAGGCATCCATTATCATAACAAATATGTTGGTAGTTTACACATTAATGTTCAGCACTTTTCAGACATCCCAAAATCAGGAAACCAATATACCAACTTCAGACAGCAGATAGCTGCAAAAGATGCCGCTACGCGTCTTTCTCATATTGAAAGGCAAAGTAACGGCGATAACTTCATGGTGTCGTCCTTTGTGCAGGCAGTTCTGCACATATGAACAGCGCAGAGACATACCACCGATCTGCACAGGTANAGTTCTGCACATATGAACAGCGCAGAGACAGACCACTGATCTGCACAGGTAGTTCCCTACTTCACTGCCTGCAACAAACCCGACAAACACCGCGTGGACGGGCATCATACTCGGATTAGACCCGAAACAGGGTTTACGGACAGATAAGAGAAAAACTCGATTGCTGGCGTTTTACACCGCACGTCTGTGCGGCTGAAGTTAACCCCCTGACCAGGTCACCAAACGGTGCGCTGAGCTTCAGGAAAAAAATTATTCAAAAACTCTTCCACGTGCGTNTAACCCCCTGACCAGGTCACCAAACGGTGCGCTGAGCTTCAGGAAAAAAATTATTCAAAAACTCTTCCACGTGCGTGAAATACATCCACACAGGAATATTATACGAAAAAAACATTCCACGTCCGACAAGTTTGTTTTTATGCTCAGTTTTCATTATGTATTTTTTTAAGGTTAAAATGGAAAATGGGCGTTTTGGCAATCATTGTCAGGTACGAATGCAGCTGCGCAGGATATGTAAAACTGTCGAAGGACGTGCTGCAGCACACTTTGCTCTTTTACTATTACACCATAAAATGATGGGGTTACGGGTGGGAATCTGAAGACGCGAGCTGCCGATATAAAGATTGCACATCAGTTCAGTGCCTTGGGCATGTAGGCGACGAGTGGGAAGGATTGGGCGGCTCTTAACAAGGGTGTCTTGAGAGCCGATAGGGCTGAAGCCGATGGAGCCGCTGCGGGGCCACGGTGGCTGAGCGGTTAGCCTGGTCGCCTCCCACCAAGACGAACCGGGGTTCAAACTCCGGCCTGGTCACTCCCGGATTTTCGCATGTGGGAATCGTGCCGTACAATGCCACTAGTCGGCGTGTTTTCTCGAGGATCAATTATCACATCGCATTAAGTGTGTTTCCATTTAGCATTTGGTCAATTTTCGAAACATTATTAACCATCAATGAATTTAAAAACCTTGTAACAATTTAACACTCTCCTTTTTTTGTACATTTAATAATGGTGAATAATAATGTTTTGAAAATTCACTAAATGGCCAGAAACACAACATTTAATGCGATATGATATTTGCAACCCCTGCGTATTTTGTTACTATGGGATACGTAATTTGCACTATCAGTTTCAGAGGTTGCTTACTTAGTTCAGTGAAACACTGTCCCCATACGTTTGCTTTCATCCCTAATCATATCTGATGTTTTAATTAATAGTTTTTTTATTCTCCATTTTTGGGGGTGCATAACTCCCTCAATAATCACTTTAGGACATAAGCCGTACATCCATGTATTGCCGGAGCAGCGGTGNTTTGGGGGTGCATAACTCCCTCAATAATCACTTTAGGACATAAGCCGTACATCCATGTATTGCCGGAGCAGCGGTGGATGGGTGGTTAGACTACTCGCTTCCCACCAAGGCAAAACGGGTTTAATCCCCGGACGGGTCACTCCCGGATTTTCGCAAGTAGGAATCGTGCAGGGCGATGCCGCTGGTCGGCGGGTTTTCTCGGGGATCTCCCGTTATCCCCGCCTTTGCATTCCGGCGCTGCTCCATTCTCACCTCATTTCGCCCTCATCGATTCAAGACCTCGCTGTTAAGAACCGCCCAAATCTCTCCACTAATTCACTTTTACCAACGGGTTGGCAGCACTGCCCGCCGCGATCTGACGCTGGCGTTAAAAAAAAAAAAGGCTGGCATGATTACACGAACGTGCAGACGGCGCTCTCAGCGAGTGTTTACGCTGTGTTGAAGAAGAGTTGTAGGGAAGGGTATCTATTATCCTATCGCCTGCTACTACCCCCAACCACGTGAGACGCACGTGTGCTGTTAAGACCCCCTGGCTCGCTCCTCAGAGGAAACTTTCCCACGATCGCAATTCACATGCTGGGAAAAGAGTGTAAAACACACAAGAGATTTGATATTACCATTCACGCTTTGCACGCCGTGTACCTTAGCACTTGCAGCCTTTCCGTGAGAACAAACAAGGAAACATAACTGAAAAGCACTAAATTATGTAAATAAAAAAAATAACGAACACAAACTCAGCACTTAATAGAAGCATTCTTAGTATTTCTTATTTCTGCTTATTGCATATCCTTCGTTAGCCAAACTTTATCAGTGACTTATNAATAGAAGCATTCTTAGTATTTCTTATTTCTGCTTATTGCATATCCTTCGTTAGCCAAACTTTATCAGTGACTTATTAGTAAATATGAGTCAATTAAGATGAATAAGGCCCCGCAATCTTGGGTTTTTTTATATTTTCTGCTACTATTTGCAAACGTGGATTTTTGATCAATTTTTTTTTGGACGACATGACATAGGGTATAAACTGAATGCGTTTTCTGAAATCTGTTATGTTCGACCACCGTAGATATTATGACCTCTGCAAACGTTTAGGAAGAAAAATTTCGTAAATACCAATACTGTCCTCTTCACCTCTTTTCCTCGCCCTATGGTACAAGCAAGATACCTGAACTGTTAACATATAATTATTATCTACAAAATACATTTTAAATTTTATGTTTTGTTCATTGCGGCATGACTATATATATGTTAATAGGTCAGGTTGTTAGAGTAGTGGAGTATGGAAAGATTTGGCGGCTCTTAAAAACGAGGCCTTGAGATGCGATGAGAGTGGAACTAGTTAGAAATAGAGCAGCGTCG
This sequence comes from Clitarchus hookeri, assembly GCA_002778355.1. Taxonomy (NCBI): domain Eukaryota; kingdom Metazoa; phylum Arthropoda; class Insecta; order Phasmatodea; family Phasmatidae; genus Clitarchus; species Clitarchus hookeri. The sequence goes on from NQII01010456.1 coordinate 17,365, forward strand.
GAATGCACGAGCGGAGAAAAAAGGAGATCCCGGAGCAAACACGCCGACCAGCGCCATCGTCCGGCACGATTTTCCCACGTGCGAAAATCCGGAAGCGACCCCGCCGAAGGTTAAATAGCTGAGAGACTATAGCAGTATTTTCAAAATATTTATTTTTAAAAACTCAGATAAACAAGGAATCAGATAGACCAATATGGCGAGTGAGGAGTGAGTTAAAAACCTGGACAAACTGCTTTGTGTAAGCGTCCTTCACATCTGTTAAATTGTATTATATGTACAGGATGAGTATAAAACAATACCCCAACATTCAAGGTCTATAATATCAAAACCAAACAACCTACAACCATGTTGGCCAATCAAATGAACCATGTAACCGTGAAGTTTGTTTACCATACATTCATAAATGTTCAATGTGACCACCATGAGCGGCCCCAACGATATCTACGCGATAATCAAACTCGTTCCACGCTCTTGTCAGCATGTCCGGTGTTACGGTTTGGATGGTGTTCGTAACTCTCGGTTTGAG
>NQII01010456.1:18637-36546 GCA_002778355.1 Clitarchus hookeri
TTTTTTTCTATGGGGGTACATAAAGGATCAAGTCTTTCGTCCACCATTGCCGGCTAACATTGACAACCTCAAAAAGAGAATTACTTACGGACGCCATCCAAACCGTAACACCGGACATGCTGACAAGAGAGTGAAACGAGTTTGATTATCGCGTAGATGTTGTTCGGGCCGCTCGTGGTGGTCACATTGAACATTTATGAATGTATGGTAAACAAACTTCAAGGTTCCACGGTTCATTTTATTGGTCAATCAAGGTTGTAGGTTGTTTGGTTTTGATATTATAGACCTTCAAAGTTGGGGTATTCTTTTATACTCACCTTGTATTTTCATAAATATAAGCATAAAACTGGTTATAATGCAGTGTTTCACTTTCGCGTTTACAGTTTATATTCNCCTTGTATTTTCATAAATATAAGCATAAAACTGGTTATAATGCAGTGTTTCACTTTCGCGTTTACAGTTTATATTCGCTCAAATGTATTTGTGATATGAAATAACTGTGGATAACAGACGCATCAATAATATTGCTCAGAAAACGCAGGCCAATCACAATACAAAAAAAGTAACAGCTGGCGATGTGTCTACAAAACCACCAACATAAAGTGAGAATGTATCTTTAACTCTGTTCTAATATTGGCAGTACCGAAGAACCTACTTCGGCTTGCTTTGGCAAACAAATGAATCGGATAAGGATCTCTCGTTATACCCTCGAGTTACAATTTTCTATGGGCTGTCGCGGTAAAGCGAGCACTTTTGAGGCCATAGTTTTTTTTTTTCTATCAGCCATTAGTTATCCTTCCGCCCCTTTTTAAATTAAATATTGCCACGTAAGTAATATACGCAGTGTATATATTTCACCAGACTCGAAAGTTAACGTTTAAGACTACAATCAAATATATTTAATGACTAATATTCCAAATGAGTGAGCTTCAAATGGTGCTCACTTTACCGTGAATAGCCTATACTTGCATGCTCCCTACCTCCAACAAGCAAAGTTTCAACCACTGCCAGCACGAGTCCAACTTCAATAAATCTTATCACCACACTGAACTCCGGTGGGACATTCCGATCGTCCCTTTCTACTACTCACAATTTCCAAGGCACATGTGGGATTTAACACAGTGTGTGTTTTGCCATGACAAATAAAAATCCTCCACACAAAAATTCCAGACTTGGGCCCCCACGGAGTGAGTGGTCAATAGTCCCAACATCACGCCTAGTGGTCGGGCCTTGGTGCCAAATATCGGCCCGAATCAACAAGGCATACCACCTCCTCCAGTGGCGAGGATTCCACGTGACACGAGGCTGCGCCCAAAGTTGCTCTCTTCTGGTTTAAAAAAACCCAAGGGATGGCGGGTCCCGAGGCGCCACTCGAGGAGCCTGAGAGTCGACTTTGCTAGAGAGACGTTATGTATGACGCTTCATCCAGCCTCTCTTGAATCACGCGAGGTTTTATCACGTTCGGACACTGGAGCCCGGCACTACTACGATATCTCAAGCACGCGGACGTTCTCCTCCAAACTACAGAGCGTTTACAAGAATCCCCGACAAACTCCATCAAGTGATTACTCGCATAAATATAGCCGAAATGTACATACATGGTATTTAGCATTACTCGTTTACTCGCCTCCAATGCGACTGGATACACCTGGGTTGCAAACATCTTTTTTTCCCATAACCTATTACTTAGGTACACCGACAGCATTTTCTGTAGATGTGTATGCTCATTTACTACTACACTACACGTACTTTTAGAGGTCTAAGTAAATTTGGTCGCCTTTACGGGCGTGTGCCATCCAAGGATGCAAGTTGGACTAACTGCCATGTATATACTTTTTGTATACACAGGTTGTTCGGAAACTCACCCGAAATATTATGGGAGCTGATTCCTTGACGAAAATGAGGAGACATATGTTTTGCAACTTATAGCCNGCTGATTCCTTGACGAAAATGAGGATACATATGTCTTGCCAAACTCCTAAGGGAGATATGCGTCCTTGAAAATCGAGTTTATAATTCGTATTTTCGCAACATATCGAAAACGGCGATGAATTAAACCACGATTTTCTGAAAAATGTTTAGTGTTATCGAGATCTTTAACATATGAAAAAACCAGTGTTAAGACCGTCCGCCTACACAAAAATAATACAGGTGGCCACCCTCGAATTGCATACAATTGTTTTGCCGTCATGTGATATGGCACTTTGATGCGGTCGTCTGAACCAGTACGTCCTACTTAACAATGTTGCAAGTCCTCATGTTGCAAGTGCTCAGGACCAGCCGTTTCCTTCGGAAACTCACTCGCAGATGTCAGCGGCGACGTTACAATGCCTGGCACGTAGGCAATACCTGTACAACCTTTTTGACATCAACANCACTCGCAGATGTCAGCGGCGACGTTACAATGCCTGGCACGTAGGCAATACCTGTACAACCTTTTTGACATCAACATATGTGCTTCACGCCAGAAACATAACATTTCAGCGGCAAACGAAATAGCTTTATTTCTGCAGGTTTGCGACTTTAAGGTACATGATGTCTACAGCAGGTGTTCGAAATGTCCACCAGAATTTTCTGTGCAGAGGGTACAGCGTCGTATCATACTGGCGCGCAGCGACCAACATACGAGGACTGCCCTTTACATCACCAATGGCGGACACAATCCGCCCAATGAGGTCATTCACGGTGGTTACAGGACCTGCGTGGCCAATCCACTTCGCGTATGAACCAAGTATATATAAGCGAAATATATAATATGAATAAAACAGAACGACGAACATGTGTGTGTTGTTAATACCCAGTTATAAATTTTTTNTAAGCGAAATATATAATATGAATAAAACAGAACGACGAACATGTGTGTGTTGTTAATACCCAGTTATAAATTTTTCTCATACAAAATATTATTAAACTAAGTGCACACGAAGCACCAATGTAGAGCGCTGTCTGAGCCTTCGGTGAAATTTTCTAGACTTAGTTAAGCTTTGTTTGCATGAGGAGGAGGATTAGCCGGAGAGTAGACCTGTAGCAGGGCCTCAGAAAGTTCCAAGTAAGCGAGAATGGACTTTGCCAGATATGCTGTATCTGAGATCTGGAAAACATTCGTCTATATACATGTGTGTCTGCATATATGCACCAATAGTAAATGTACACATTAAAAATTATTAATAATCTTTCAAAAGTTTGCATGTACGTGCCAGTAATAACCTTATATCTAGCCTACAATGATGCCTATTTGCTCACATCGTTTTCTTTAAATATTATCACCATACTGTTGCAAGACGCCTGAGAGGCGTATCTGAGTTCGTGCGGGATGGAGGTTTAAATAAAAAATAAATGAACAAAATTTGATTTTTAGTTTATTCACAGGGTTATTATTTGCTGTTTTTATTTCTCAGTGAGCACAATATTTAATGCATGTTTCAACTGTAATTAACGTCCTTCTTAATGTCTCTCGTTGGTTATAGTCAATTAATTCATACTCATCATTAACACACTTTCAGTCTACGTGTTGCCATTATTTGTACTGTCTTTCACTCACGCATCCAGTCCAATAGTCCAGCTTGCCAGTCGTACCCAAACTTCCGATTGTCATGAAATCTCCTCACCACTCCACACCACTCCACTCCACGCCACTCCACTCCACTCTCAACTTGCGGCTCGGAGGCCCGACGCGATTTTACNCCACTCCACACCACTCCACTCCACGCCACTCCACTCCACTCTCAACTTGCGGCTCGGAGGCCCGACGCGATTTTACATCAGTCGTCCTGACTTATCTGGGAGATTCAACGCACCCCAAGTCACGCTGAGAGAAACGAGGAGAGTAATCCAGAGCATTCTTCAGATAAACGCAGAAATTCAATACAACCAAGGTCAGGAGCGCGTGGCGGTATGCTTCATGTAAAAATATACGCGCTTATTTGTTAATCGCTCACCTGCCACTCAAAACATTCCATTGACTTGCCGCCCGTTACCATATAACTTCTCTGTCCTCCTCTTCCGCCCGCTCTCGCGGGACGGGCCAAGGACAACGCAGGCCACCAGACACACGTAACAATACAAACACGCACATTCGAAATTAAATCAAACTTCCTTTGAAATGATGTGCTATGAACACCACTATACGATCCACACGGAAGTTGGTAGAAATTAAAATAAACGCATAACAATAAATATACAAAAAAAAAGTTTGTTTCTTAAATCTGATTAGCTACGTTACTTTTATGCTGAAAATGGGTCAACTTCTAGCAATGGCTGTTAAACTTCATGACACTCTTAACTCAATGCGAGTTCAACTGCCACGCGATCTATACCCGAATATAGCGACAACGCAAAGTTGACGCCAACGAGCTCTACGTTAATTTAAATGTGGATAACAGTGCGACGTAAAATAATAAAAACATCCGTACTATCCAGGGGTGTAGCGGAGCCGTAACGTTGGTTGTCCCCACACTGCTTTGTGATTATTATTATTGTTATTAATAGTATTATTATAATTATTTTATGTTTCCCAAGCATGATATATTTTCAGTCAATAATTATTATTGCTTCTTTAGCGAACTTGTGAAAAGAGAACCACGAACACCGACAAATTACGATAAATTGCTGTTGTCCACGCTTTGTTTAGAAATGACGCATTTAACGACAGGCGGAATTAAATTTGTGAATTAAAACATTTGAATGATAAACTACCATCATGGCATAGTAGTTTAAAATACAACTGAAATTCAATTTTGTTGCAATTGGCAATACTGCAGCTCACCGCTCTGACCTCCACCCCGTGTTTACTATCCACGCACCTGTCTGCCTACAAAGTACAAGGTCTAGCCAGCTTTGTTCGTTTGTTGTGCTGTGCAATTGCTTAGATATTAAAGTAAAATGTAAAATATAGAATCTGCATGTTAATAATCTATTTTTTCTCGTAAGATAAAGGTGATGCAATACATTTAGCTCATTATTTTACTCTATTGTCCATTCGCGGTTACTCAAAACTTTTCTGAAACCTTACTTTAAGTTCTGTTCTCAAATTATTCCTCCGACTCGTGCAAAAAAATAAGTTATATAAATATAGTATATAAATTATAAATTTACACAAAAAAGGGACAGAACGCACTGCATTCATGTGCATTCTTTCTAATAATATTCTACATAAGAGCTATTTCTCACTTTCCATTACCAACACACCTGTTTTCTCACTGTTTTAATTCATATTAATTATAAATGAAATATTATAATTTGGCATTACCAACACAACTATTTTCTGACTGTTTTAATTCATATTAATTATAAATGAAATATTATAATTTACAGATAAAATATATGAAAAAATTCAATTTAAACAAAATAAGATATTCTAGTGTTAACAGAAGTATAAAACGTCAGCTCGGCTGTTAAGCACCGCCCAGACCACAAACACTCGCTCATCTTTCAATCTAACTGGGGCAGCGGTGGTGTAGTGGTTAGACTACTCGCCTCCCACATGAACGAACCGGGTTCGAATCCCGGCGGGGTTGCTCCCGGAATTTCCCACGTGGGAATCGTGCCATACTCACCTCGCTAAGAGCCGCCCAAATCTCTCCACTGCAAATTTACTAATTGGAAAGCATTCTAGTTTCCTAAGGGACCGCGATGGCTGAGCGGTTGGACAGCTCGCCTCCCACCAAGGCGAACCGGGTTCAGTCCCCGGCCGGGTCACTCCCGAATTTTCGCGAGTGGTAATCGTGCCGCACGATGCCGCTGGCCAGCGGGTTTTCTCGGGTATCTGCCGTTTCCCCTCCCCAGCATTCCAGCGTTGCTTCATACTCAAATAAAATCTCTCAACTCAACTCTAGTTGCCTTAAAACTAGGTTAGAGGAAGTGTGCAAATATTAAAACACAAGTGTTCTAACCTCGAACCCTATCCACGTTGTTTTTGAAGGTGCTATTGACAGAAAAGCAGTCGAATGTTGCGACAAAAAGAATGGGTACTGCGCAGCTCTTATGAGCACTCAGTCTAGCCCATTTTCCCCTCTACGGTTGAAGAGGTCGAGGATTGTTTGTTTGTCGGGCGGTCGCCGCGGACAGCTCAGCCATTCCCCGGGTTCTGGCCGCGATGGAAGCGCCCCAGCTGTGCTGCGGCGGGTGCCGGATGCTCGGTGTCACGTGTGTCGACTTGGGATGGGCCAGACAGTTACTTTCATGTCGCGTGTTCCGTCGTTCCAGTTCCAAGTAAGTAACACGTTACAGTAACATGTTTTGTTTGTAACAGGTTACTGTAGAACATTTCTCGCCTGTCCCGACGTTCCGGGGAATAACGATTAAGTTGTTCAATGTTCCAAAGCTTGGCGTTCCAAGAAATAACTTTTACGCATATTCACAGTTGTCAGCCGAGACGTTCCAAAAAATAACTTTTTACGCATGCTACAGTTGCCAGCCGAGACGTACCAAAAAAATTTTTTTTGCATGCGCAGTAGTCAAGCGTTGATTTAAGTGATACAATCTAAGACGTTCCAAAAATAACGGTATAAGCCATGGAACGTGTTACTCGTGTAACACGTTACCAAATTGTAACGGTTTTTATCACCTTAACGTTAAATAAAGCCCATCTCTTGTGTCGACCATGTAAACGGATAGACTGCTCGCCATGTCGTGAATTGCTACAAACATTAGGTTGTTTGTTGACGCAGAGATCTTAACTAGGTCGACGGTTAGTTTGTTGGTGTACTTCTGCTACTGTCTAGACTAATTCGATTGGATGTGAGTGAGCGAAGAGATTTGGGAGGCTTTCAACATCGAGGTCTTGAGAGCCGATGAGGGTGAAGCGAGGTGAGTATTGAGCAGCGTCGGAATTCAAGGCCCTGGGGGAACGTGAGATCCCCGAGAAAACCAGCTGACCAGCGGCATCGCCCGACATGATTCCCATGAGCGAAAATCTGGGATTCGAACCCGATTCTCTCAGGTGGGAGGCGAGTAGTCTCACCACTACACCATCGCGGCCCCTAATTAGTCAAAGTATCTTATTCATACTGTACAACAGAGGGAGTCTGTTGAAAATTAAAATGTAAACCAACACGTTCATCGCTGTTGACCTTGTACTGCCCATAGACGAGTCAATATTGTGGACATACGCTGAAGACGAAAATCGCTCTAGTTCATCTTTAGTTAATGTCTTCGACAGGATAGACCCTCTGCCGCCCGTTCCACGTCAAAGCAGAACTCTTAAACAATAGTCCTTTATCTCAATAAACTCGCATTATGCAGCAGTGTAAAGACGTTCCGTTCAATATGCGCATTAACTGCACGAGGTCTGGAAGGCAAATGCTTCACACTATTACGTCACATAGCGCGAACTTTTGNTCGCTGTTGACCTTGTACTGCCCATAGACGAGTCAATATTGTGGACATACGCTGAAGACGAAAATCGCTCTAGTTTATCTTTAGTTTATGTCTTCGACAGGATCGACCCTCTGCCGCCCGTTCCACGTCAAAGCAGAACTCTTAAACAATAGTCCTTTATCTCAATAAACTCGCATTATGCAGCAGTGTAAAGACGTTCCGTTCCTTGAGCAAGGTGGATCCGTGTACACATATGTTGTTCTACTTCCGATCAATATGCGCATTAACTGCACGAGGTCTGGAAGGCAAATGCTTCACACTATTACGTCACATAGCGCGAACTTTTGNTCAATATGCGCATTAACTGCACGAGGTCTGGAAGGCAAATGCTTCACACTATTACGTCACATAGCGCGAACTTTTGATGGCAACGTGCCGAATTTTGTGTTAGAGAGCAGAAAGAACATTTAAAGTTCCCTTAATTAGTGTAGTAGTGTATTTAGAAAGGCGTGTGCGAGCGTGCGTATGTGTGAAAGGCTATTTCGCGTACACCATTTTATTGCTGAAAACCATGTTCCTTACTGTAAGACATGATTTTATTTATTATTTTCATTATTTGTTGGTCGAGCGAAGGAGTTGGGTTTTAATAAGCATCTGTAAAGAAATTAATTTTTCTGTCAGAGAGAAAGTTGTCAACATTTTGTTATGTTCAAAATTATATTTGTAGCTACGCGATGCGACACTATCTAGCCTATGACGAGATCGTATTTTATACGAGATATTATCGAGAAAAAAATTTATTTTCTTTGCAACTGTTTCAAATTGATTGAAGAACGGCAAGCCATATCGGATTTTTTGCTAGGTCTGTCGTGATCTGAGGTGATCACCCAGCTAGGAATTTAATTTAGTATGTTGCTTAACGAGTCCGAATTGTAATAAACCGGGCATATACGATTGTACGAAGACGTGGCGCAATGTTGGGAAAATAATAGAAGAGGCCCGTGTTCGGACGACAGCCACGTATTTAAATGTTAGATATGGTTCGCCTTCCGCGTGCATATCATGCGAGTGTGTGCATGTCATGTGAGATTCTCGTTTAGGTAAGAATTTTGGTAACAAACACAAGAGGAACCACTACAGCGGCGGAGATGACGGCGTATATACAGGCTGTTCGGAAATTACACGCCCGAACTGCGGGAGGTGATTCCTTGTGAAAAATAAAGTCGAAAATATATAGGATACCATATACCTAAACAGAATATTAAAGGAGATATGAGGCTGTGAAAACAAGGATTTGAAAACGTATTTTTGCTGGACCCTGAAACCCCATNCAGAATATTAAAGGAGATATGAGGCTGTGAAAACAAGGATTTGAAAACGTATTTTTGCTGGACCCTGAAACCCCATTCTGTACTTCAGCTTCCTAAAAGATGCCGTCAATGTATTTTATGACGAGATAAACCATAAAAACTGTAACTCGTAACATTCGCTGTGTGGTTCTAAATAAGGCCTNTCAATGTATTTTATGACGAGATAAACCATAAAAACTGTAACTCGTAACATTCGCTGTGTGGTTCTAAATAAGGCCTACGATCTAACTTAAACGCGGTTTACTTTGCACCAGCTGAGGTAACTTTGCACCACTTGGCAAAGAACTGTAGCAACGTATTTTAAATTTTCAGTGTTTTTTTATATCCAGGAAATGTTTGTTAATCCTTCAACATATGGCACCAAAAAACCATTTTGATTGTGCAACATTACCCCTGCAGGTGCAAAGTAACTCCATTTTACGGTACCCCAAAACAGAACGCCATTAGCCATAATGAAAGGACCGTGAGGTTCAATGTTCGATTCCCAGGCATGTCATGGACGTCATGTCTAACCTTTTCATCTGTAAAGTTAAATATAGTTTATCGTGAACCCCCAACTCTTTCCTAAAGTTATACAAAAGGCAATGAAGCATTAAAGAATCGAGGAAGAAGAATTACATGCATCAAATTTAACACAAACAATTAACAACTAACAAGAAACCCGAAGGAAAAAAAAGGTTGCTTTACTAAATTACATTTTATCTCAATAAAGTTTACAAAAAACAAAACAGTTATTACAGCTAGATAATGTAAATGCAAATGACGATGTCCCAACAGAAGGATTGACTACAGTTAAAATTATGTCTGTCTGACATGCAAAACGAAATTACTTTTATTGCTCATCTAATTTTATACAGTCGGGGGAAAAAAATGTTGGAACCATTTCAAGAAACGTTTTGTCGATCAAAATATCTCTTCCTTTCGGTGCACGGTGATGCGGTGGCAATTATCAAAACGGTAGATCTCGCTCCCTCACCCGCTCACGCACGGTCTTTAAGAAGTTGCAGCGGAGATCTGGCGAGTCAGATGGGGACAAAACTCCCCTGAAGACTGCCAACTACAGACACGGTAACAAGCCACAGTTTTCCCCACCCGGCGGACTGATACGCATCGCTTTGATCCACGCCGCCTCGCCTCGACTTGAACTCCGGGAACCCCGGCCGCGACTCCAGCTAAGACTAGGGGCCGCGGTGGTGCAGCGGCTAGAGCGATCGCCACCCACCAAGGCGAGCCGCGTTCGACTGCCGGTTGGGTAGCTCCCGAATTTTCGCAAGTGGGGTGAGTGAAGAGATTTGGGCGGCTCTTGACAGCGAGGTCTCGAGAGCCGATGAGTATGTAGCAGCGCCGGAATGAAAAGGCGGGGGAATCAGGAGATCCCCGAGAAAACCCGCCGACCAGCGGCATCGTCCTGCATGATTCCCACATGCGAAAATCTGGGGAGTGACCCGGCCTGGGATTGAACCCGGTTCGCATCGGTGAAAGGCGAGCAGGCTAACCGCTCAGCAACCACGGCCCCTCGTGCGTAGGATTAGTGCCGGACGATGCCGCTGGTCGGCGGGTTTTCTCGGGATCTCCCGTTTTTCTCGCCCTTACATTCAGTTGCTGCTCCATTTTCACCTCGCTTCAACTTCATCGGCTCTCAAGACCCCGATGTTAAGAGCCAAAAAAACTGACAGAACGGCAGCATCTAGAGTTGTGGCACAAAATGTAAAAAACTTAAGGTCGGTTGACGATGAAAAACGTGTACGTATCAGAATAAAATAAGGTATTTTTACGGAACAGTGAATGGTCATCGCTTACATATCGCGTAGTTAAAAACCTCGACGTTTAGACGCGTAGTAAATGGCGATATCTTATTTCGTGTCGTGTATGTAAGGGCTTCAGCCAATAGAAGAAAAATTTACTGCATTAAATAAAATTTCTTAGTTATAGAAAAAAAAGGTTCGCTTTAATTTTTCTTTGCTCATTTAAAAAATACGTCTAAATTGTTACATTTTTGTACATGTTCTATGCACACGTCTCTAATGGTGGCCACGCCTCCATCTACCACATAACAACTACTCTGTTCGCTGACGCATTTAATTGAAACAAAAGTTAAGATTATCAACGTGATGGACTCCGGCACTTGACTTCGTTTCTCTACCATAGTTCTCTTTTCGGAAAAATAAGTACACCGTAAGCGGGAGTCCCTTGCTGACAAGTTGGGGTGACTAAAAATAACTTCCAAGCCGCGTGTCTGGTTGTGCGTCGGCATATCTGCCTCGCATACGGGAGGTCGCAGGTTCGATCCCGACAAACTGTACGAGTGGCTCCTCCTAAGCAGGCCCGTGCTCAGCATACACATTGTGGAGGGTAAAAATATAAAATTTGACCCTCCCCCTAAAAAAATATATATTATTTTTTATTATTATACCAATAACATTGTTTGCAATTTCCTCTTCTCTTTTATTTAGTTTTCCTTGCACTCACTCTCCATTTCACCCCATTGTACACTACTGCACCCTCTTTCAGCGACTTGTGGTGGGGTGGGGGGCAGGCCTCCCCAAACAACCCTCTCTAAAGCAGGGCCCTACTCCTAAGTGGATCTCAACCCCCGATAAAAGCAAATGTTGATGCAGTTTCTGTAAGTGAACCTTCCAAATCTTCTCCCATTACATTATCACCCCAATTGGCCATAAAAGAAATAAGGATTATCATCATTATCTACTCATAGTTGGAGTACTTAAAAAGTGCTTTAGAAGCAAAAAAATCTATTATTTTACACGTGTGTCGAACACTGTTCAAAATGTAAACATTGCGTTCAATGTAATTCCAGACTATTAAAAAAATCATAGTTTTTTACATAATTACAATGTTNGCTCCAAAAACAGATAAATTGCGATTTTTTACACGTGGTTATGAACAACTACGGAAACGGCATTTTAAATAACTTCAATGGCGTCACATGTAAGGTGTACGAGTTAAACAAAGTTTGCAACATGTACGTTATAATAACTTACTCTCAGGATAACTTACACTTTAACCACGTCGTTCGGCATTTACCCCTGCGAGGCGGCGAACGCTGTATGCAAAAATAACGACGAGATGGGTTTATACGATATAATGTGCAATCATTATTACGCGCCAGAACGGAGTGTGTGGTTTTTCCGACATGACAGTGGTGACGGACATATGCAAACTTCCTCCCAAAATGTGTCACTTTTCCTCGGACTCGCGGCCGGGTTCTTCGTGCTACTAGAATCTAAACGAGTCTAGATATTTGCAAGACTGTTAAAAATGGACAGACAATGAGCTTCAATCTTTTTTTTTTATCATCTACGCATACTACGGAGTTTATATCATAGNTATGCAAACTTCCTCCCAAAATGTGTCACTTTTCCTCGGACTCGCGGCCGGGTTCTTCGTGCTACTAGAATCTAAACGAGTCTAGATATTTGCAAGACTGTTAAAAATGGACAGACAATGAGCTTCAATATTTTTTTTATCATCTACGCAAACTACGATGTTCATATCATGGNTCATAGTTCGCACAAATATATTGAATTATGATCAACAGGTGTAATAATTATACTACTGGTAATACCAACAGTTAATAAAGGACACTCATTAACATGACGTCAAATATGCTACCATTTGGGACAGTGGCGTGTGGTGAACTGTTGCAAAGTAAGCTGGCGTTAGCTCTGTACTGTACACTGTCGCTTGCTAGTTTACGCTTCCGCCACTGAAAAGGAGCTCGGCAGCTGACGCCACAGGACGCGTGTGATGGGTCCCTCGCTGCTCGCTTGTGATTGGTCGGAATGCATACAGTTTCCCTAGACTGCACGGAGGTTACTGGTCCCTGCTGCGTGCACCAAGAATGTACAGCAGTGAGCAAACACCAGCTTACCTTGCAACAGTTCATCACACGCCACTGATTTGGTAGGCAAAAGTAATCACTAGTAAGTTATCTGCTATCACATTTTTGTGACTGAAATGAAGATGTGACAGAATGCAAGTGACCAGGAAACAAGGAGCGCTCCAAGAAAATAATAAGGGTGAAGAGGGTGGAACTAAAGTTGCCTCTACAGCAGAGGCGTAGTAGGAGATCCTGGGTTACGATGTCAGCTACGGTTAACGTACGTTATAACGAGCCACTAGTGCCAGCTGGCAATGGTCACCAGGCAAGTTAGCACTGTCACTACAATTGTAGCTTTATTAGGGTCGGTTACCGGGAAGTAGGCAGAGCAGCACTTTGTGACAAAAACTACTTCGCGAACCTATTTATGCTTAGATTTGGCGACCCTGCCATTTCGAGTTATAAAATGCCACCAATCTAGACTCCACGCTCCTCTCTGCACACTCGAGCAGAGGGCCACTTGTTCATAGGATGCAGCCACAGGCATAACTCATTCTCCTTCATCGTCCAGCCACACGGAATGAAGTCACCAGAGTGTTGAATATTTACTATTAGCTGCGAGTCCTGCAGGGCGTGTTAAAGCTTTAGGGCGTGTCAGATGAACGGAAGTCTAATGACCAGAAACCTGAAAAATTCGCGGAATAATTTTGGGACAAGCTAAAATGGGAAAACTCTTACGTTTGTGTCACCTTTTCCATTGGTCCACGCGTTATTTGACACCTCCTGGAGAACCTTGTGCCAATGAGAAACATACAACAAAATGCACACCCAATCATCGCCCTCCACTGTGGCAGCAAGCAACCAATGGGCAATCGATATCTGCACGATTGACAACGATTAATGACATTATATCTACTAATATTGTACTATTAAGTGAAGAACTTCGCGAAACAATAAGGTACAGTAGTAGCAAATGTAGAAATTGGATCGCCCGTAAGGGAATTCAACTTGTCTGCTTCCTCAGTTGTCCAGTAGGGATCCTCTAGAATATAGGATACAAATGAGAATGAGTGTAGATGACTTCCAAGAGCTGATTCTCTTCGAGGAAAGTCAAACACACTGTTAAGAAAACTGTTATTCCTGCAAAACTTAAGCTTGAAGCTACACCCGATACCTTGCCACTATGAATTCCTTTCCCTCACTTGCCTTTTATTCATAAATTCACAATGCATGATTTCAAGATTTTTACCTGTAAAACTGCAAACAATTACCAACGTTCTGGATAACTTAGTGAAACTATGACAACAAATTATTATTAAAAAACACCGAGGCTTGATATTATGTTTTAGGTCAAAGATACAGTCGTAACAAGAAAAAGAACTTCATGAATGTCTAAGATGTCGCAAGTGAAGATACTGTGAGTCGTATTTACGCTAAACTGACGAAACGCAAGAGGCCATAGGTGATGGGAGTAATTAACATGCAAAGAAGCTTCCCTTTGTTGTTAAACTGTGCATTCCCTTCTGGAATATGACGAAACTACGAAGTGGTAATTCTCTCAAGTGTAATTTCAAAGTATGTGATTCAACAGCTATAATTCTGTCTGGGTCCTTTTTTTTCCCCCTAGGACGTGGCATACTTTGGGATTCACCCCCCCCCCCTTTTTATTGTTATAGTTTTTGCTGACGCCATCAGTAATTGCCGTATGTAAATTGGCGCGATAGCATAACTCGGTTGCTGCGTTACTTTATCAATTACGGACTCATGAGAAACAGAATATTTATAGAACTGTATTTATATTTGGTTTTATTTCTTTTCTTTTTTTCAAGTACGAGGTGCAAAAGAATGGAAAAGAATCTATACGAAGCATTAAGGCTAAAATGAACTTCCGGAATTGTTGCAGGTTACTGACAAGCGAAGTCAGATAAAACGCCCAGAAACAGTTGTTCAGAATTATATTATCAGAAAATGATTCGCAGAGCAATAAAATCCTATTTGGTTCTGTCGATGCAGATCGGTTTGTCTTCATTGTCTGGATGCAATTNCGCAGAGCAATAAAATCCTATTTGGTTCTGTCGATGCAGATCGGTTTGTCTTCATTGTCTGGATGCAATTGGATACAAACGGACGTGCTAATGACAGTGCCGTGATCGAAAGTTCAAAGTCACACTAGATTAACATGACAGTTAGTTATAATTGGTAATGACACATTTCCAATCAGAAATGCTATCTATATATTCATTTTTTTATAAACGCAAAACTTTGCTCTTATTTATTAATACCGATGACTATAATTTATCAGGTGTACAACTTTGCTCCCGCCGTTTTTCGATCGATGGCTGCAGCGGTAAGTGCTGGTGGAAATATGTAGATCAATAATGTCACACAGTAAGCTTGGACATCTGTCAACATAACGACATCACCACATTAGTGAATTTGTGTTTGCATAATAAATTTATTCTCGAGCGAAGAGGTCAGTTTTCGAGCGAAATGCTCGGCATTTGCGGGAATTATTGGTTTACTGCTTCCATTTCAAGAAAAATTACGGTGAGGCTGCTCTTGGTGAATGAACGTATCGTAAGTGGTTTAAACGCTTTAAGAGTGGTGATTTTGACGTCTAGGACCAGCATAGCGGTGGAAGAGAGAAATGTTCAGAAGATTCCGAAATGGAGGCATTACTTGATGAAGACTCGTGCCAAACGCAAGAAGAATTGGCAGAATCATTGGGAGTGACGCAACAAGCCATTTCAAAACACCTCAAAGCCATGGGAATGATTCAGAAGCAAGGAAATTGGGTTCCGTACGAGTTGCAACCGAGATATGTTGAACGGCGTTTCTTTGCTTGTGAACAGCTGCTTCAAAGACAGAATCGGAAGGGGTTTCAACATAGCACTGTGACCGGCGACGAACAATGGGTCCACTACGATAATCCCAAGCGCAGAAAACCATGGGGAATGACCGAACATGCCTCCACGTCGACGACCAGACCAAATATGCACGACGCCAAGGTCACCTCGGTATAGTATCTTATGAGTAGAGACAGGAAAAAATCGCGAGTTCAATGACCTGCAGGCTAGACTCTAGAGTCTTATGAACAAATATGCCGACATCAACTGCACATTGGTTGCTTGCTGTCACAGTGGAAGGCGACTATTGGACCAGCATTCTCCAGGAAGTGTCAAATACGGCGTGGGCCAATGGATTCAGTTATATGAACGCATGTGTTTTGAATTCTAGCTTGTCCTAAAATTAATCCGCGAATTCTTCAGGTCTCTACTTATGAGCTGTTGAAACCGAGTGAAACCATCACAGGGGATCGGTATCGCACGCAATTGATGCGTTTGAGCCGAGCTTTGAAGGAGAAACGGCCACAGTACAAAGAGAGACACGATAAAGTTATCCTCCAGCATGACAATTGCTCGGCCACATGTCGCAAGACCGGTCAAGACATACGTGGCAACGCTGAAATGGGAGGTCTTACCCCACCCACCGTACTCTCTAGACGTTGCTCATTTCCGACTACAATTTGTTTCGATCGATGGCACACGGCCTGGCCGATCGGCATTTCCACTCGTTTGAAGAAGTCAAAAAATGGATCTATTCGTGGGTCGCCCCAAAAGATGCATCGTTTTTTCGAGATGGTATCCGAAAATTTCCAGAAAGATGGGACAAAGTAGTGGCTAGCGACGGACAGTACTTGTAATGATAAATATTTAATCACGTTTTAACAGTAAAGCGTCACATGTTGGGGAAAAAACGGCGGAAGCAAGGTTGTACACCTGATACAATTATTCTAACAAAATAAGTAAAAGTACGATAAATCATGTATTAGAATAATGTTACTTACAAGATTTTGCATACTTACTCTGCTTAATGCATTTTTGAGAAAACCATTGCTCCTCATGAACCACAAAAGTTAAGGCTGATAAACATCGTCAGCTTCTGCTACCTTCCTTCTTTTTCTAATTATTGCGTGGTCTTGCCGGTACACGTTTTAGATACGCAGTTTTTTTTTTTTTTTAAGTTTAGCCATTGGTTCTAGCAAAGAACTGTCCTAGTTTCATTTTATTGCTATAGTTGCAATTTATGGCATCCACAGACCCTCAAATTTTTCACACATATCTAAAAATATAAAAACTAATTACTTTAATTGGTTGCAATTGTCAGTAAAACATTTTCACAAAATACGCGAGAGGAACGCGAGGTAATCTGCTGTGAAGCTAGCCGCGAGTGAGCTAGTATGTGTTGTCACGGGGCTTAACATTGCACGCCCATATCTCACGTAGTCGGTAACAAGCTAGTAAAGTAACCCGGTCGTCAACTCTAAGTAGCATACTAGCCCCGAGCAAGCGAGTAAGTGGATAATACAGTTGTACTATGGGCCAACTAAGATGAATTCTCGCACTAGCGGCTCGTAGATGATCCTCGTTTACGACATACCGTCACTATTTTCCGTAAGTTACACCGCGTTAAAATTATACTGAAAACACATCCCGGGCATACTTAAAAAATATAATTTGCAAAAGTAAAAAAAAAAAATAACAGGCGCTTCCAAGTCCCACCTAATTTTTATTATTATTCCCTTCTGCAAGCGGGCAGGTTTGTGGGTTATTAAAAAATCGAAAAAGCTAGTGCATGACCAATTTCTCTTATCTAGAAAGTACAATAATATCATTTAATAGAAACGTGCTTTTAATCTGGTCTACATTTCTGTGGTTCCATTTAGCAAAAACACGTTTCAATATAACCAGTTTGTTTAGTTTGCATGCGTGCTCTACATCCGAGTCAACGCACGCTAATTTTTAGCAAGGGCAAATGTGTGGCATCGCGCAGTACAGGTAACAAATTAACAGTTCGCCGATCTCGGGTAAAAGGCAGATGCACGCTACTTCATCGCGACCAAGATGCCAACCGAGTATTCTATAGATCTGCAGGATGGCAGGAAGAATTTTTTTTTTTAACTGCTCCTAGGCGCCAGGAAATGCTATCAATGAAGCCTTTCAGTGAAGGAAAGCCGCTTTACCATCAGCATCTGCAAGGTCATCATCCGCAGGCGATGATGTTTATCGCACTCCGTCCGTTACAAAAACAACCAGCCTGTTAGGGAAAAAACAAAGCGCAGAAAACCAAGCACTCAGTCTGTGCAATGCGTACTAAAATAACAAACGGCGAAATTCATAAATAGGCAGCTTTCTAGAATAATATCTATATTCATCCGCAATTCTCATCCATCAGAACAATAAAATCTCTAAGTGTTACACACTAATCTAAAGTTCTATACACAAGCTGGAACGCACATCTTACACACGCGTTTGCCTTTCACAAAAAGGTTTAATAATTTGCGAGACAGATCAGAAGGCACACACCTTTAGGGATTCGAACCC
>NQII01010457.1:0-37567 GCA_002778355.1 Clitarchus hookeri
TCACCTACACCCATTCATGCCCATTGGGCATTCCGACGGACGTGGACAATTCCAGCAGGACAATGCGACACCCCAAACTTCAAAAGTTGCTATCGAGTGGCTCCAGGAACACTCTTCTGACTTTAGACACTTCCATTGGCCACCTAAATCACGAGACATGAACATTATTGAGCATATCTGGGATGCCTTACAACGTGCTGTTCAGAAGAGATCTCTACCGCCTCGCACTCCTAGGGATTTGTGGACTGCCCTGCAGGATTCATGGTGTGAATTGCCTCCTGCATACCTTAAGAAATAAGTAGAGTCCATGCTACGTCGTCTTGTGGCTCTTCTGCGTGCTCGCAGGGGACCTACAAGATATTGGGCAGGTGTACCAGATTTTTTTTGGCTCTTCAGTGTGTGTTTAAATATAATTCTCGTAATTATGTATTGCCAAATAGTAAAACAAATTAAGAAGTTCAATCTCCTTGTGTAAAATAACCTTACATTAATTTCTTACCATCGTGGATACCTAAATTCTAATAGTAAAAATGAAATGTTATAAAGAATTGCACGTTGAAAATTATAGTGGAAAAATAGTGAAATTTTACACAATAATGTGCGATATGAATTTATTTCTGGTGTGAGTTTATCAATACAAAAAACAAAGAACCAAAATGATACATATCAATAAAAAAAAAATACACGTAGGTGTAAAATGGAAAATGACCACTCTGCCGCAATGGTGCCACATTAATGGTGGTTTGTTTAATTACTTATACAGGTTGCACACTGAATATGATAATGATCACAGAGTCGTACAAGTATGGANAATGGTGGTTTGTTTAATTACTTATACAGGTTGCACACTGAATATGATAATGATCACAGAGTCGTACAAGTATGGACAGAGGCTACAGAGTGTCTTGAACAACGTCCGTATCTTGTGTAGCCTGCTTTAGTGACGATGCAGTCCTGCTGTCGTGCGTAGAAACGATAATATATGTGTCGGATGTCATCTTGGGGAATAGTGTTACAAGCCAATTCCACCCGTTGTTGCAATTAGTGGAGGCTTGTTGCCGATATTGCAGACAGCACCAAACGCCGTCCCATCATGTCCCACACGTGTTCAATGGGGGACAGGTCGGGTGATCGTTCGGGTAAGGGGAGTTGAAAAATACCTGTTAGGGCGTGTTGGGTAACACGAGGCGTGTATGTACGGGAATTGTCCTGCTGGAAGAGAACATCTCCTTGGCGTTTTAGGAACGGCAACAAATGAGCTGTCTGATGCTCAGGATGTAGTGTTCACTGTTCAGTGTTCCTTCAACAAACACTATAAGCATTGTAGGCCAGTGCCCCCGAGACCATGATGCCAGGAGTTGGTCCTGTATGTCACTGCCGTATACACTCTGGTGTTGTCGCTCTCCTGGTCGACGCCGCACTCACAAACGACCGTCGCTGGCACCAAGGCAGAATCTGCTCTCATCACTAAACTCAACTCCGTGCCTTTCATCCATCCAGTTGCGTCGTTCGCGACACCATCCGAGGCGGGCTGCACAGTGATGAGGAGTGATAGGAAGCCTGGCGAGAAGCACCCTTGATCGTAGCCCAGCGTCCAGCAAAATTTTGGTGATAGTCCTAGCTGACACCCTGGGTGCAACAGTAGCCTTAATCTGTGCGGCGCTCTNGCGTCCAGCAAAATTTTGGTGATAGTCCTAGCTGACACCCTGGGTGCAACAGTAGCCTTAATCTGTGCGGCGCTCTCCGTACGATCAGCAACGGCTGCTCGCCTGATGCGGCGGTCCAGGCAGGAATCCGTATGCCGCTGCCGACCGGAACCAGGTTGACGAGCATGTGCACCATCGTTGGACCAACGGCACCACTACTTATGCACAGCAGACACTTCACGTCCTACGCATTGGACAATTCTTCGGAAGCACCATTNGACCAACGGCACCACTACTTATGCACAGCAGACACTTCACGTCCTACGCATTGGACAATTCTTCGGAAGCACCATTTAGCCTTCTTCAGGCCCACAATACGACCTCGTTCAAAGTTCGTTAATTGCACAAATTGTGGTCGTCTATGCAGTCGTGGCATGTCNTCAGGCCCACAATACGACCTCGTTCAAAGTTCGTTAATTGCACAAATTGTGGTCGTCTATGCAGTCGTGGCATGTCCACAATGCTTCCTACACACAGACGGATGCTTGAAACAACCGACTACTCTTTCACACCGAGTTAACTACAGTTGTATTGGGCTCAGCGGTGTTATGCCTCGTACGCGGTTCCTACTCTGTCCACAGCACAGCACTGGTAATCACTGCATGTACTACCCTCTATCAGTACCCCATGCGCTTATGTTGTTACTAAATCACCGTTTTAATGGTGTTTATTTTTCATTTTCCACCAGTGTACAATAACCAGGATGCTTTTGTATAAAAAAAACAAATATTTTATAACATGTTAGATTNTTTTATTTTCCACCAGTGTACAATAACCAGGATGCTTTTGTATAAAAAAAACAAATATTTTATAACATGTTAGATTACTTATAGTTTTTGAGTGGTGGGACATGTATTGAATATTCGATTGAAGGTTTTTGTAAACGATATGTTGCAGTTCGTATGCAAAACAAAACCGTTCATAATAAAAAACTGATCGTGTTTAATTTTTACTTTTTTCATGATGTAGTTGTTACCATTTCCTTACATTTAAAAGCATTCTAACAATACTTCTGTTCTTTGGAGTTACCAGTAAATATTTTTAGCACGAAAGAAATTTTTAAGACTATAACTAATATATTTGATTGGTTTATTTTGCTCGTAAATCGTTAACTAGCATTAGTAACTGCTTATGGCGTCAAATAAATTTTATATTACGAAAATTGTCGAAATAATTTGTTTCCCTTTTTCTAATATTAAAATTTCACAGTCTCAAAAAAAAACATTCGAACAACAACAGCAGCCAATGAACTTACGGATGTTCTTCGAGCATGTGTATAACTGAGAGGTCTTATCTGTTTGCAAAATATAGTGCCAAGGACCAATGTCCTAGAAACCCAAAGTTTTGCGAGATTATTTGAGGATAAAGCTAGAATGCCCAGTGCTCTATTTCTGTAGAACTCTCTACAACACTGNAAAGTTTTGCGAGATTATTTGAGGATAAAGCTAGAATGCCCAGTGCTCTATTTCTGTAGAACTCTCTACAACACTGTAGCTTAACTTCTGTGTCATGTTTGTTGGCTGTTACATCTATATATATAGTTTTCTTCGTTAAATGGGCAGTTTTTATTGTGCTCATTCTGATGCCATGCACCTTCGATTTTATTATTCTTTTCCTGACTAGAAATTGAATTGGGAAATATTTGTTGAGAAAACGGCATTGCAGAGCTGTTTTTTTCATGGCAAATATCGAGTATGAATACAAAAACACACACGCAGGTGTTGTCACCAGGTATGTGAAACTTACGTAGATAAGTACGTAGAAAGAGTATATTCACAATTACAAATAAGACTAGACAAAACAACAGAAAATATTATCGAAAGAGTAGGATATCAAGTAGAGTTACGTGCAAACAACAATGGACAACAAGACGAAGGTAAGACTTTTAATTACCGGAATGACGACAAACTAGCGCACAAAACAGGACTTCGCAAAATCTCTTGACCACACATAATCTTGTCTAATTTTCCAAATTTGGGATTTTTTCAACATATTCCCGTTTTCTCTGAAAACACATCTCTGTACTGGTGTATGTCTATGAAAACATTTTGCTTAATTATAATTACGGGTTCGTCAAAATCAGAACTTTGCAGGGTTATTTTTTTTAACGAATATAATGTTAATGTTATGCAAGTCTATGGACCTGAACNTCAAAATCAGAACTTTGCAGGGTTATTTTTTTTAACGAATATAATGTTAATGTTATGCAAGTCTATGGACCTGAAAATAGGAAACTTCCTGCTAGGTGTATATAGTCTGTAAACGGAATAAATTAAAAACTATTGCGAAATTAACAAATAATTGTATATTAGGTTTCCGAACCCAATGAGTTATTTGCTAAAATTTTCCGATGACCTATTTTTATATTACAAAATTAAGACTAGAAATGCTGCATTTAAGGACAAGTGATGTTCAAATTTGTACGTTTACCGTCACGATCAGGAGCCTAAAGGATTGTATTTTGTTGTAAACTGTTCCATAAGGCACGATTTGGAAGATTTGTTTTTTAATTACAGTGTTCAATGTCATGGTTGTCGCGTCATGGAAACCTTCGTTTCCGTGCTGACTTTGGCGAACTTCTCGTCTGGCCTCAACGGTGTTGATCTCCAGATAAAAGGCTAAGAGAAATTACACAGCGATATCCTGAATACAATTACCTTGTTTCCAGATTACTGAACACATTTCCTTGTGTTATAAGCCTGATATATTGCAGGCAACCCGTACATAGTTCCAGCAGTGCTATGTCTCGCAGTATACTCTACATATTTATTGTATTTTCACAACTAATTATTTAAAGACTAGTTGTAAATTTTACATTTGTAGTACTACATGTGATTAAAATAACGTTTTACAACAAGTTACTGCGGAATGCGTGAAACTGAATTTTAATGGCAGCAAGCAAGATAACATATATGTGTCCACGAATGTGTATCGGAAGGGGCCCAAAATTAGTTTAATATCAATTAGAAATTTTCATTTTCCATGCGTTAATTTAGACTAATTTGCTGTTAACGTGACTATCATTTAGCTGCATAGAACATGAAAAATCAAAAGCAAAATTTTTTTTAAGAAAAGTAAAATGTATCCCAATGCAATTGCGTTATTTTATTTATACCATAAACACATGGGGGCACAAACGCACACACATACACATAAACCCACACACACACGCACGCACTCGCACACACACACACACACAGAGTTGTACTGCTGTATTTGAATTCGATAGACAACCTTCGGCTGGAGGTTCGTTACGTCAAAATAAGGCGAAACATTGTCATGACATATGGGATAAAGTGTCTCCTGAGGGCGACGTACACCATTGAAGTTAGAACTGAGTATCCATTTCATTCCAAATATTACATTAACTCTATTTATGATAGAACTTCGGGGACTGCATGCACACGTGTAATTGAAATAAATTATGAAAACTTTACGAAACTTATTGTTGCACTATTGTTCCGTAGAAGTTATGAATTATTCAATCTGTATCTGACAGTAAATTAAACGCTGCGGAAGCATAATTAGGTTTGTAATGACGGATTACTAATCCGTGTGTCGAAACAGACAAACCAGATCATGTTAAGTTAATACCATAAACTTAATCATTTTTGAGAAATTTGAGCGTTAATTTTAAAATGAAACACTTTAATACTCGATTTTCAGGCAACATGCCCAATAAAAATTATGCTAAGCCTGCAGCATATCAGAAACGGTAAATACTTAAATTCCTGTAAAAATGTAGCAAATAATTTTTTTTAAAATTTGCATTGAAGACAAAACATTTGCACCTGTCTGTAGCCTTTTAATGTGTGTAGACTGATTGGTTTTAAATTATTATTGTAATGGGTAAATATATTGTAACTGTGTTTATTACTTGCTGTACCACGGGATATTTATGACCTTTTCGCTTATTTGTGCCATATTAGAGATAACAAACAGTCTACACCACTTAGAAATAAAACAAGAACTGTAGATTCTACTATGCTGTCGATGTAATGTCTTTACTTACTTGTTAATAATTTTATTACAGTTGTTTAAGTGCTCTTTCACCTTTTTATTGAAATCATTAATATTACCACTAAGGATGTACTATTACTTTTGCGATAAAATTAAGCGAAATTTGAATAACGCATAGCGCAAAAGTTTATAATGCATTCATAACCTATCAAAAAGTTCATAAGCAAAGAGTTTATGGTTGTAGCATTAAAGAGGAAGCATATTTTTCAATTTAACTTAATACACACGACACACCACACGACCTTGTCAACGAAATTACACAACATAATTTCTACTGAATAGTTCATTATCGTGCGTAGTATACTTATGGTTAAATTTTGTTACTGGTAAAAACTTCAAAGAAAGAAAAAAGAGAGAGAGTGAGAGAGAGAAAGGGAGAGGAAGAGAAAAGTGTTATAATTTTATGTTGTATTTATCATCTTTAAAAGACATTCGTTAATTTACAATAACATTACGCAGTACAAATTAAAGCAAAAGTTAGATGTAAACAAAAACATGGTGAATTCAATCGAAGGAATATGTTCTATTATTAAAATGTAACCTGTTTTATACCACTTGAATAGAAGATACAATTACATTAATTTATCAAAAAGAATGTGACTGCTGAAGGAAAACCTGCATTTATAATGCTGTTGGAATATAGCATTCAATTCCAAAATTGCCCCCTTAAAATTTAGGCTGAGATGCAAATTATACAAAACATACACTCATGAGCAGTTTAATTAAAGATACCAGCCTAGCAGTTTGTAGCACTCCCTTCCTCACTGATGACCGAGGGAAAGCAGTATGGCACGGACCTCACAAAGCACTGGAAGCCATCAGAAGCCGTACTGAGTCATGACCACTCCACAGTCTCCCACAACGCAAGGAGATCAGTCGTAGCAGGATCCACGGTGCACATTTTCCTCTCGACAGCATCCCATTTGTGTTAAATATGATTGAGGTCAGGTGATCTCGGGGGCTACACTAGTTAATGACCTGCTCATCCTACAATTTGGTCACAATTCAGGAGCGGTGTAAAGGAGAAAAAATATTTCTTAAAAATATTGCAATTTTTTACTGCCAAATGTAGTTTAACTACTTTAATAGAGTCCGAATATTATTAATTTGCATTCAATCACCAGGAACGTATCTAATGTGATGCACATTAAATATTGTGGTATAAAAATGTAAAATTCACGAACTACTTATAAGCATTAGAGTATTTATTGTTGTTACCCACTTTGCCTTACTTTATATTNTCTCGACAGCATCCCATTTGTGTTAAATATGATTGAGGTCAGGTGATCTCGGGGGCTACACTAGTTAATGACCTGTTCATCCTACAATTTGGTCACAATTCAGGAGCGGTGTAAAGGAGAAAAAATATTTCTTAAAAATATTGCAATTTTTTACTGCCAAATGTAGTTTAACTACTTTAATAGAGTCCGAATATTATTAATTTGCATTCAATCACCAGGAACGTATCTAATGTAATGCACATTAAATATTGTGGTATCAAAATGTAAAATTCACGAACTACTTATAAGCATTAGAGTATTTATTGTTGTTACCCACTTTGCCTTACTTTATATTNAAAATGTAAAATTCACGAACTACTTATAAGCATTAGAGTATTTATTGTTGTTACCCACTTTGCCTTACTTTATATTTTTATTATGGCTCAAAACTTGAATATTCAGCACACCGCTGAAAGCTCAGACGATAATTTTCCATGAATTTGAAAGCATTACTGTATACCGTGTCAACATTACTGCTATTTGTTGGGAAATTTGTAAACTAAGTGTGCTTCCTGCTATCTATCGGCGAATATTTGAACTGAGCGTGTAGGTTGCCGCTGGTCCACATACCGTAAACGATTTTTCTAAACTGTAGTGCAGACATGTATTACGTAAAAAGTTTTCAAAACTAACTAATTTTCATATTTTAACAGAATTGCTTTTTTTATTAATTAATTAGCTTAGTTAGCTTATGACAATTTAACTTACAATGGTACAGCATGAATAAATAAGCACAGATGTCCATATAAATAGTTATATATTAATTCTTAGAAGGAAGTATTAAGGTGTTTGCGAGCGAATTGTTGCTAATTACATAGAAAACTCCCGTTGCAGAAACCTAGCTGCATATCTCGTATGTGTCTTATGATGTGACTAAGTACTGAAGGCAGCCACATTCAGGCATCATTAATAGGACGTTGCTGTCATACCTGTGTCGTGTCATAATGAATCGGTGGTCGAATTTTGTCATCAAACGTCTTACCTGTGTCACATCTTTATTGCTACAGGTTAAAAATAGATCAGCAATCGACCCACTAGAGATTGTGTTGGAGTCGCTCCAGATGGAGAAGGGAAATATCTACACTGAAGAACATGAATTGATAAAAAAAATATATTTTGTGGAGTAAAAAAAATATGTTGAATAATTTTTTAAAATTATTTCTTGTTAAATCTTTTATTTTATATACATATATAGGGGAACCCGGGGCACAACGGGGTACCGGGGCAGAATGAAGTTCGAAGTTTTTCGGTGTCAAGGAGGTGCTGNGGAACCCGGGGCACAACGGGGTACCGGGGCAGAATGAAGTTCGAAGTTTTTCGGTGTCAAGGAGGTGCTGCCAGCAAGCGGCAATAAGTAGAACTAGACCAACCTGTTGCTGCTCACCTATGGCAGCCATGTTAGTCTAGTTTTCTCGAGCGNAGCGGCAATAAGTAGAACTAGACCAACCTGTTGCTGCTCACCTATGGCAGCCATGTTAGTCTAGTTTTCTCGAGCGACGGGGCGTGAAGTTTTCGTTGTGTGATTTTTTGATCCTCTATTGCAACTTCCGATGATTTGTAACCAAGGTAATGTATACATACTTTTTTACATTACAACTATATTTAGTACATGCTTGAAGTACGTTTAATTGTCTTTAGTTTCATGTAGTTAAACGTTTGTTTACGTATCTTTATCGAGTGACCTCAACTCCCTAATCTAAATCGTGTCCCTTTGGTGGAACGGGTGGGGCGGAATGGGGAAGTATCCCATTCTGACCCGCAATGTTTTTAATTAAGATATCGTTTTAAGTACGCCCCTAATTTTATCTTTCTTTCAATTTCAGATGGTTAGAGGCTATAAGAAAAAAGCAAACAGGCAATCATGGACTACTGAGGCAATGAACAATGCTGTCGAGGCAGTTATTTCGGGCCAAGCTGGGTATTTGAAGGCTTCGAACCAATATGATGTTCCCCAGTCTACTCTGGAAAGATACGTTAAAAAAAGAAAGGAAAACCCTCTCTACAAGATTAATAAAACGGCTGGAAAATTTAAACACGTATTTACGGAAGAGCAGGAACTTGAGCTCGTTAACTACTTAAAAACTATNGGAAAATTTAAACACGTATTTACGGAAGAGCAGGAACTTGAGCTCGTTAACTACTTAAAAACTATGGAGTCTAGGATATTCGGTCTAACAATGAAAGACTTGCGTAACCTTGTTTATCAGTTGGCCGTAAGAAATAGCATCGGTAATACATTTCAAAATGGAATCGCAGGCCAAGATTGGATCGATGGATTCCTTAAGAGACATCCTACTTTATGACAAGCGTTTGGGCTTCGTTGTAGATCACGTTCTCGTTACTCGTAATTTAAAGTTGCTGTAGATAGTTTTTTTTCGTTGCTAACGAATTTACTCAACAAGCACAAACTAACGGCTTCTCAAATATTTAATTGCGATGAAACAGGCGTTTCAGTGAACCCTAAAAACCAATCAAAGATCATAGCTTGCAAGGGGAAACATCAAGTCGGATCGTTAACATCCGCAGAAAGGGGCGAAACTGTAACCTGCCTTATTTGTATGTCGGCAAGCGGAGCTTACATGCCCCCGATGCTCATTTTTCCTCGAAAGAAGAAGCAGAAAGAATTTGTGTTAGAATTGCCACCAGGAGGTTGGGCTGAGGCGCACAGCACTGGATGGATGACTGCTGAGTCATNCCGATGCTCATTTTTCCTCGAAAGAAGAAGCAGAAAGAATTTGTGTTAGAATTGCCACCAGGAGGTTGGGCTGAGGTGCACAGCACTGGATGGATGACTGCTGAGTCATTTTTTGTGTGGTTTAGAAAATTTGTGGAATTTTCTAAGGCATCAAAATACTTCCTGGCCCTTCTCATATTAGATGGCCACTCAACACATACCAAGAACCTTGAGGTTATAGACTATGCGAGGGAGAGTGGCGTTTCGTTGCTATGTTTACCACCACATTTTTCTCACATACTTCAGCCACTTGATGTCTCTTTTATGAAGCCTCCAAGTCTTCATTACAGCAATGAGCTTCGAAAATGGTTACGAAGCAACCCAGGGAAAGTCGCAACTCCCTTTCAAATTTCAACGCTCTTTGGATCGGATTTTATCCAAAGCGCAACAATGAAAACTGCTATTGATGGTTTCCAAGCTACAGGAATTTGGCCAACTGACCCATCCATATTCACCGACGCTGATTTTCTCCCAGCAGACACAACTGACATCGGACTTGGTAGGCCT
This sequence comes from Clitarchus hookeri, assembly GCA_002778355.1. Classification (NCBI taxonomy): domain Eukaryota; kingdom Metazoa; phylum Arthropoda; class Insecta; order Phasmatodea; family Phasmatidae; genus Clitarchus; species Clitarchus hookeri. Next base: position 10,248 of record NQII01010457.1, read on the forward strand.
TCAAGTGAGGAGGTGATCATATCTGGAGTTGAACAATTGGAATTACCTTCGCCTAGCACACCAGTTAAAAAATACGTTCCTATCAGGTTGGATGATAAAGTTAGCGAGGTTCAGCCAACTCTAATGATGACACGCCGACTAAGAAGGTCCGACTTAATGAGGCTAATTGTGCCACTCCTGGGTGCTCTTGGATGACAATTGACAACAGGGCCTCTTCATTTCATGTTTCACCTGAAATTATAATGCCTATCCCAAAAGTTAAAGAAAGTGCTAAAAGAACGAATCGGAAGAGGGGAAGACTGCTGTCTTAACAGATTCCCCATACAAAAAAGAGTTAGAAGCCGCTATTAAGGAAAAAGAGGAAAATAACTTTGCCAAAGAAGAAAGAGCAAGGATACAACTGTTGAAGAAAGACAATAAAATTAAGAATGGAGAAAACGAGGGAAAGTGCATGAAGATAAATGGAAAAATGAAGGAGCTGAAGAGAGAACCCAAAACTAACGAGAGTGATTTTGAGGATTGTTCTGATAGNCGAAGGAAAGTGCATGAAGATAAATGGAAAAATGAAGGAGCTGAAGAGAGAACCCAAAACTAACGAGAGTGATTTTAAGGATTGTTCTGATAGTGAATGTTTATATTGCAATGAATTTTACTCAAAGTCAGTTGAAGGTTGGGTCGATTGTTCCATGTGCAAAAAATGGGCACACAATTCCTGTGCGGCAATATATAGCGAAGATGATGGGGCTGTCCTAGTGTGTGAATTTTGTGAATAGGCATAAGAAAAGGACACAATCGATGAAAACTGTAGTTAAACCTTTATAGTCAGTTAAAAGTAAATAAATATAGAGCAAACTTATTATTTCTGCACTTCCACAAGTTTTATATGTTTTTTTAATTACTTGTCATTACCATCCTGTTCTGCCCCATACCCGGGGCAGAACGGGGCACATGACATAATTTTTTTTTGAAAAATAAAATATTGTTTTTTTGTTTTCTTACAATATTATTGTATTTTTGTGATTGCTACATTATAATGTGCTCATAGATAAATTTGCAGCTCTCTTAATTAATCCATTTGTAATTTTAAATCANTGTGATTGCTACATTATAATGTGCTCATAGATAAATTTGCAGCTCTCTTAATTAATCCATTTGTAATTTTAAATCATATTTTCAACTTGGTACTACGTTCTGCCCGGGTTCCTCTACATATCTAAAAATTTATTCTTAATTGTAAAAATCTTTTACAAAATTTTTTTTTCTAAGTTATTTGGAAAAATAATTCATTTTCTGAATTTTTTTGCAACCAGCAATGGCAACAGTATTTTTTAAAATGTGAATAGAAGTGATATATATATATATATACATATTAATATATATATATACCACTTTTATTTGCATTATATGTTACTTTTATTCACATTAAATATATTTATAACTTATTCACAAAAAAACTACTACTGCTAAGCTGGTTGTAAAAAATTCAGAAAATGAATAATTTTTCCAAATAACTTAGAAAACATCAATTCTGTTAAAGATTTGTACAATTAATAATACATTTTTAGATATGTATATATATATATTAAATAAAAGATTTAACCATTTCGGTAGATATTCCATTTGCTTCTCTTCCTGCGATGCTTTCTATTTCTCGCACCTCATCCTCAGTAGGATCATCATATGTGAAGTCCTTGGACGTTTTTGTTCCCATGGCAATAGCTTCCAGTTTATGGTTGTGATGTCAGTTTTCCTCCAATTGTTAGTGTTCGTTCGAGGCTCACTTCAGCCAGCTAACGATATTCGTTACAGCCCCGGTAGTAATGCGAAGAGCATCGATTGTATGTATCAAGGCGGGAAGGACTCCCCCATTTTTTCTTCCCTCTTCTCTTGGAACATCGTCTTGCTTTCTTCATCCCAATGTCTATCTTCACCTTGCTTTCATCGCATTGGAAATGCCCCACATGGCTTTTTTTTCTCCGAGTCTGCTTTCCAGTGTGCGATGTATTTTGTCTGTCCTACATGCCAGCAGTCTATCTGCCTGGTGCCTGGCTTGTAGATCCTTGTGTTGGGAAAAGGCGATATCGTGCCACTTGCATGCCTCGTCCAGGGCATTGCTGCTCATATCNCTTGTAGATCCTTGTGTTGGGAAAAGGCGATATCGTGCCACTTGCATGCCTCGTCCAGGGCATTGCTGCTCATATCGGCACGTTCCATCCTTTTAGCTAGCGTTGTTCCCGGCCCACAAAATCTGTATCCGGGAAAGTGCAGTTCGAAAGGCAGATTGGTGATCAGCTTATCGACGATCCATCTACGAGTTTTGATCTTTCTCCTATGAGTCAACACACGCTACTCTGCTACGAACCGATATATACCCGACCTTTATACATTTTCGTTTCAGTATTATGGAGATAATCAAGCAAGATGTTAGTTTTCCTATCTTCATCACCGAGGAAGATGTCGATACCTCGCATGATGCATGGCATCGCACGCTGTTGCCCAAAACCATGAGAGGATTAATTTTCGGACCGATTAGNTCGATACCTCGCATGATGCATGGCATCGCACGCTGTTGCCCAAAACCATGAGAGGATTAATTTTCGGACCGATTAGTTGAGGTGAGACGTGTGTACCTCTCAGCCTTTTGGTGGAACCAAATGCACTTTGGTTCGAGAACATGTACCTGTACGCTAAATCCCTTCAGTAAGCAAAATACCAGCATCTAGCACGAGTACTGCAGGCTGTGGATGGTTTGAAATGTATCCCTCGGAGTAATAAAGAAGCCACAATGCCACCGAGCCAAGCATTGCCAAATTCGTTGTTTATTTTCGACGATGTTGCATGTGAGAAACATACTTGTTTCCAGGAGTACTTTAGCATGGGATAACATGCAGGACGTAGACTGTATGCACTTGAGTAAAACTTATTCGTGCATGCCAAAAGAGTTACTACGTGATAATGTTAATTTCCTTGTGTTGATTCGCATGGACGATACGAACTTGCGGCACGCATACGATTACCATGTCAATATGGACATGACATTCACGGAGTTTAAGGATAAGTGTTCTTTGTGCTGGAACAGGGCATATTGGTGATCGATAAGTATTCGTCGGTACAAAATGGAAATTATAGGCGTGTCTTCAAACAGTAAATACTAAGATGCCGGCAATGAGTAACGATGCCATTTCCAAGTTCGGAATTGGTCTACTCTCTGATGACGATGATGGGAATGTGTTCACGGAAGTTGGTCTGATAGATGTTCACAGGAGCCTGTCGCTTTTGGGCAAAAGATCGAGAGCGTGAAAAATGAGGTGGTAAAAAATTTGGTGGCTGTGGACTTACATATGGGGGTGCAGAAGCACAGATAATAGACCTAATCAACATGTCGAATGCACACACAGGAAGAATTGAAGGCTCTTCATAATATGTTAACCTTCAAACTGGATGAGAAAACCGATGTTGTGATACATAGCAAGAAATTGCTGGATGTGTGCATCAACCGACTGGAAAGGATCGAAAATTCAATTTTCTCAACTCGAGAGTGAATATGTATATATACCTGTGTTTTTGCATGTTTATTCCATTCTACGAATGGTGGTGGATCGAAACGAAATGACGACTGAGCTGCAGCGGGCCATCGAAGCTGTTCGCGCGAATTATCTACTCACGAAAAGTTACAGACTGACTTTCGAGAATCGAAGGGAAGGGGCTTGCAAAACAATAACCAGCGATCTCGACAAAATTGGTACACAATGGAAGGAGGAAGCTTTGCTTCGGCTGGATATCAAACACGAAATCAAGGTGGAAGGACCGACTCAAACACATAAACGGAAAATAAGTACGGAAATTACTGAATCGGAAGAAGGCATCACTAGCGGGGAAGATGATTTGCCCCTGATCAATTTGCTGCATGGGTGAGAATGGAAACGAACACAAGAGCCCGGACCAGAGGTGGGCACCCTGGTCGGNCCCTGATCAATTTGCTGCATGGGTGAGAATGGAAACGAACACAAGAGCCCGGACCAGAGGTGGGCACCCTGGTCGGGCATTACATCGCTTAATACTCCGATCGGAAAAGCAACAATATATACGGCTTGCGATACCATGATGAAAAATGGTTTCTGGAAAACAAGGGAGTGATGTTTTTCCTGGCGATGTGATGCAGATCGGCAAGCGCTAGGTGAACATGAATCAAGTTCTGAGTGAACTTTTGTTTCAAACTCATCCCAGACACTACACCAAACCGGAATTNCCCTGATCAATTTGCTGCATGGGTGAGAATGGAAACGAACACAAGAGCCCGGACCAGAGGTGGGCACCCTGGTCGAGCATTACATCGCTTAATACTCCGATCGGAAAAGCAACAATATATACGGCTTGCGATACCATGATGAAAAATGGTTTCTGGAAAACAAGGGAGTGATGTTTTTCCTGGCGATGTGATGCAGATCGGCAAGTGCTAGGTGAACATGAATCAAGTTCTGAGTGAACTTTTGTTTCAAACTCATCCCAGACACTACACCAAACCGGAATTNGCTAGGTGAACATGAATCAAGTTCTGAGTGAACTTTTGTTTCAAACTCATCCCAGACACTACACCAAACCGGAATTGTGCAAGTACCGACAAATGCTCCAGTCCAGTCGTGCTCATTAAATGAGCGATTAAAGGACACGACCCGTGCAAAATTCGGCATGATAGTGTGACTGTTTCCACGATTCGTCGTAGCTATTGGATCGTGTCTGGTGCTGCAGAAGATCGACACCAAACGCATGATACACTATGTATTTTGGGACTATCCGAAAGAACTCATCGAGAGCCTACGGCTACTTGTTGCTTCGAAGTCGCAGCAACCAGTCGCACACCAACGAGATTATGTCCATCAATGAAGAACTCGTCGAAGATAGGTATGTCATGCGATGACAAAATATGACATTTATTGAGAATTGCACAGGTCGGCCAGGAGGAAATGTCCTCAGAGAAAGTACTATGACGATACTTTCCAATCCGACCTGGTCTAAATGCAAGACTTTGCTCGTTAGAATAAATGCCACTGCTACATTTTATCTGTAATAGACACATTTTCCAAGCAAGACTGGGCAAAACCGCTACATTCGAAGAATGCATGTTATNCTACATTTTATCTGTAATAGACACATTTTCCAAGCAAGACTGGGCAAAACCGCTACATTCGAAGAATGCATGTTACATTAGCGATGCTATGGCATATGTGTTGAGAGGAGGACACATATCGAAAAAACCCCACACCAATGATGTGAGTTGGCNATTAGCGATGCTATGGCATATGTGTTGAGAGGAGGACACATATCGAAAAAACCCCACACCAATGATGTGAGTTGGCTCGGACACTTGAAGCGTGACTTCTCCTTGGCCGATGAGAAATACATTCTATAAAAGTAATTACGAATATTTTAAAGTCATGTTATGCAAATGCACTTTCTATAAAAAAATGTTTTACCTTTTTTAAGATTGTCTGTCTTTATATGCAATATTAGGGGGTGGATAGAGGCAACTAACTCTGTGAAAAAAAACCAAACACTACTCTTCTTATGTATGTACTGGCGCTGACTTAGTTTATCTGACTCCTAGCACGTGCAAAAACGACTTGGAAGCAAGTACACTACCTCGTGTGCAGTTACCTGATACCGAGTAGGTGCAGACCTCTGAAAATGCTAACACTACCCCTACCCATTCTCGTCCGCCCATAGCTCCTTTGTCGCAAAAGCCGCAGCGAACACCTGCATCGCTGACCTTGAATATGGCTGGTTATAACCCGATTCATCCAGGTTTATTCTCACAGGATGCAGAGATAAAGGTCAGTGCACATGAACTTATATCGGGTTGACAACATTCTCTCCTCCCCGTTCTTTCCTTGCTGTGGCATTTAGATGAAGGACTGTTTTGACAAGAGCCTCGCAAGCCTGCTAGGTGGTTTCATTATTTTTTAAATTCAGTTTCATAAAATGCAGAGCTAAACACCACCTTATTCTCATTAAACATTTTTTTTAAAAATAAAATTTACAAATGTTAGCTGTTTTTTTTACCAGTAATGCACTATCGCAATATATTAAAAAAACTGTTTCAAAAAATACATATATATATATCTATTTCAATCGACACAACTATCAACACTTAAATGTGTGATTGCAGGGAATTCTGGCTTACTGTAAGTTTGATTTCGTGAAAAATTATTTATATAGGAAGAATTCAAAGTTTTTACATACCTTCTCGCATGTGGAAAAATTATATCTTTAAATTCGTAAATAATTATACACACTGGTGATAGGTACTTTAGAAGGGGATGTAAACCCAGATGGTAGTCGAGCGAGTGGTGGTGTCTATGAAAACGGACCTTTTTTTTCCAAGGAAGTTCACATACTGATTAGAGATCGATGTTTTTATGAAACAATTATTAAATTAGTGTTTTATAAAACAATTCTTTCATTATAAAAGTTTTTAGGGTTGCGGGTCGCTGGAATTGCCGGCCGTGGGTTGGGTGCGGAGAGGGTGGAAAAGAACAAGGCTGCCGGCTGCGCTTACTAAAATGGAGGCGTCATCCTGGATCCTACTCCTGNGCGGAGAGGGTGGAAAAGAACAAGGCTGCCGGCTGCGCTTACTAAAATGGAGGCGTCATCCTGGATCCTACTCCTGAAACCCTGTGCTTGGATTGGCTAATATACACTTCTTGTGTTTTATGGTACTGGCAGCAGTGGTTTGTAAGGCTACGGAACATAGTCTCAGCGGCGAATGGTGTCTCCCACACGCAAGAAAAATTTCTCATTGGACGGTGTGTTCTGCTGTGTACAAATCAGACCATTCAAACCACTTGCTATGCAAGGAAACTGTGACTGAAAAGGATAATTCCAGAACAAATATTTTAGTAGTGGACTGTTCTGGGGTTTTATTACACTGGAGAACCAAAGAAAAAAAACTGGTGTAAGCGTGCGTATGTAAATAACAGAGTTATGGAACCAATCAGAGTAACTCGATGCTTCGGCAGCGCTGATATAGGACAACAAGCGCCTGGCAAAGTTGCTAGATCGGTTACTGCTGCTGCAATGGCAGGTCATCAAGATTTAAGTGAGTTTGAACGTGGTGTTTAAGTCGGCGCACGAGAGAAGCGGCATATCATCTCCGAGGTAGCGATAAAATTTGGATTTTCGCGTACGACCACTTCACGAGTGTACTTTGAATATCGGGAATCCAGAAAAACATTAAAACTGCGACATCGCTGCAGCCGGAAAAAGATCGCGAGCGTACTGGACAAACGACGACTGAAGAGAATCATTAAACGTNACTGCGACATCGCTGCAGCCGGAAAAAGATCGCGAGCGTACTGGACAAACGACGACTGAAGAGAATCATTAAACGTGACAGACGTGGAACCCTTTCTCAGATTGGCGCACATTTCAATGCTGGGGCATCAACACGTGCCAGCGTGCGAACTATTCAAAGGACCATCATTGATATGGGTTTTCAGAGCCGATGNTTCAAAGGACCATCATTGATATGGGTTTTCAGAGCCGATGGTCTACTCGTATACCGTTGTTGACTGCACGAAACAAAGCTTTACGCCTCGCCTGGGCCCACCAACACCGTCATTGGACTGTTGATGACTGGAAACACGTTACTTGGTCTGACGAGTCTCGTTTCCATTTGTATCAGGAGGATGGACGTGTACGGGTATGGAGACATCCTCATGAATCCATGTACCCTGCATGTCAACAGGGGACTGTTCAAACTCGTGGAGGCTCTGTCATGGTATGGGGCGTGTGCAGTTGGCGTGAAATGGGACCCCTGATACGTCTAGATAAGACTCTAAGANACTCGTGGAGGCTCTGTCATGGTATGGGGCGTGTGCAGTTGGCGTGAAATGGGACCCCTGATACGTCTAGATACGATACTGACAGGTGACAGATACGTCAGCATCCTGTACGATCACCTGCACCCATTCTGTAGATTGTGCATTCGGACGGACATGGACAATTCCATCAGGGCAATGCGACACCGCAGACGTCTAGAGTAACTACAGAGTGGATCCAGGAACACTCTCTTCTGACTTTAGACACTTCCATTGGCCACCTAAATAACCAGACATGAACATTATTTACCATATCTGGGATGCCTTGCAATGTGCTGTTCAGAAGAGATCTCTACCGCCTCGCACTCCTATGGATTTCTGGATATTAGGAATGTGTGCCAGTGTTTTTGGCTCTTCAGTGTATATCTGGCTACTGACATCTGCAACTTATTTCAGACTCTACTTATCTGTAACTGTAATTATTCTAAGCAAGAAGTTCTCGTACTTCAAGTTAGCAGTTTAATTGGTTTGCAAATTGACTCTCCTGGTATTCTTCTTTTACGCCACTCGCTCCCCGGCGGTATAAAATAATGTACTGAATAAGTATTGTCTATAGGATCCATTTTAAAGATTAAATTTTCCATATATTTATGTATATATATATATATATATATATTCCCGATGAACTTCAGGTTCCAATATGCCAACTTAAAAGTTCCAAGAACATAAATAATTTTTCAAAACAGTCCTGTTTGATAGCAATTCCAAAAAACTCCCTTGCTGGATGTTTTATGTTGTTCTATGCTGCCAACTATCGGTCAATGTTCACATTTACAGATTGATTTCAGCAATCAGTGTAACAATGTTATCTTGAAACGCTGCATCAAAACTTGAAATTAATTTACCAAATCTAAAAGTATTTCAATCTGTGGTCACACTAAACTCTAAAACTGAAATAAATGGTGTAAAAAATAAAAATACNCAAATCTAAAAGTATTTCAATCTGTGGTCACACTAAACTCTAAAACTGAAATAAATGGTGTAAAAAATAAAAATACATAAAATTTTCAAAATTTTACAATATAATAGTCACCAAACAACAAATAATTCTGCAAATGCACTAATTGGACACATCCAAAACTAGGATAAGCAGATGCATGAACTAAATTGTAGAGAGAACACCTCAAGTGCTGCAGTTGTAAGGAGAGAGTTGCACGCCACTTCAGCGTCATAGAGACAGCATTACGTTATACACGCCAGCTGGCATTGCATTTACGCCTCATTGATTATTTTGTTTAACTCAAATAAACAAACCCTCAACTATGAGAATTTCACCAGTCCCAGACAGGAGTTGCCACGTGGCATAATCTTATTTATCGCATTTTAACATTCTAGCGATTGCCAAGTGAGAAGAGAAACACTTTCTACAAAATGTTTACAAATTTTGTAGACTGCTAGGGTACTCAGATTTATCCGTGGCCATTTGCATTCATTACGTCATGTAAAACTCTATGATAGGCGGCATGAGAACAATTTTAAATTTTAAATGTTTGAAAAGGAAGATTTAATTAATTTTATAACATTTCAATATAGAAAGAAAAATTTGTTCCTAACCTGCTTGGGTTTCCTTTCTTTAAGGCTCCCAACTACCTACAAATTTTCTTCCATGTTTGAGGCCGAGAGCAGCCGAAGCGATAAGGGCGACACTGCTACGCCCATCAAGTGCTCCATCGCCGCTAAGCGCAAGGCTCTCAACTGGCGCACAGTATTCTCGTCACACTGCGTGTTCCTACGGGACTTCCAGTGGTGACCCATGATTTTATTGGTGGAAAGTGTGTAAGCAGGTTCAATGCATGTCCCTTGAGTAGTTTTGTATGTTTTGATATACAGAACTTTGAAAAAGCCATTCCATTTTGGATGACTCTGGAATGGTGTTTCTAATGTGCGAGATGTCTTGAATGCGATTAGCAGCGCTCGTCTGATCTGTGTGTTCTTATCGTATATCAGCATATTTATGACACTAGTACTTCAAACACCAGGTAAGCGGGAGCCTAATGTCATGGTCTGGTTAAGGTTAATAAGCTACAAATGCACGGGCACGTAGTATTTAATAATACAGAGTGTAACAGCTATTTGCAAAGCGAACTTCAACCACACACGCCAGCAAAATGGCGTCCTCCAGCAACGTGTTGGAAGGATGTTCACCAAACAGCACTAGGTAACCAACTCCATAGTCAGCATGGCCATTCAATGAGTCTTCCGCAACACGCAATATCCAGTCGAACAACAGGCCTGTTCCAGAGACTCGCACGGCCACTCGGAGATCGTGTATGACTACCTCAAAGAAGCCGCCATACTATTAAGTCTCTCTGTATAGTCTATTCGCGGCTTCTTCACACTTTTGACATGGATCACATGTCTTTCTCGCACGCTCGGGGGGTAATGCGCGCCGGACTCGCCGTCACGATAACACGTACCGCGCCTCGCCCCGCCACTCAGTCGCCGTACGCACGCCGGACCGTGCACATGTACCGATCAACGGAGAAGGTTGCCCGCACGTTATTAATTTATTGTGTTATAACGTTCGCCTTATCTCTTCCGTTGGTGCATCATCAAGTTTCAGACAAAGTTTGGCGCAATTTGCAGAACTTTTATTCTTTCACGCGCCATTGTTCCGAAACTATAAGTACCACGGACGCGAGTGACAGCTCATTCAAAAGGGCTTGGAATGGCTCTCCTTCTAACGCAACAACCACTGATCTACTATGTAAATTTTCTAAGCAGCTGCATTTTGAAATCGTGAAACAGCGCCATGCCGCGAAAGAAGGGCAAGGATCCGAGTCGAAATCCGCCACAAAACCGACAACCGCCATTTTCTTCGGCAGAACGAAGCCGCAGGTGTAGAAAGAAGAAATAAATAAAATAATTGGATGACCATGAAAGAAGTTATGGGGCTCCAAATACTAAAGTGCAGGACGAAAACTGTGCGCGCGTCGCTTCTCCGCAGGCGGGTCGCTCGGCAGTGCCACCAAAACTACCGAGGACATCTCAGATTCGTATATAAGTATTTGCGAAATCGAGACAAAGCTGACGAGATCACTCATGACCCCTCTTGTTAACAATGGAGTCCAACACATGCCATTAAATTAATTCAATTCTAAAGCAACCATCAGCTTCGTCGAGCTACTCTGGCGCAGACAAACATTTCGNACATGCCATTAAATTAATTCAATTCTAAAGCAACCATCAGCTTCGTCGAGCTACTCTGGCGCAGACAAACATTTCGCCAAACTATTTCTAAACTATTTCTTCGGGCATGTGTGCGGTGTGTGCGATCACCTCTGGCACAAGGATATATCGAACTTTGTGTTTAGTTCATTATCCAATACCCTAACAAGACAGNTGTGTGCGATCACCTCTGGCACAAGGATATATCGAACTTTGTGTTTAGTTCATTATCCAATACCCTAACAAGACAGACATGCAATACATGTTAGGCAAGTAACACAAACGGCGATCTACCAACGGCAAGTTTTTTCTTAACTCTATACGTCCGGCTTCGTTCTGCCGAAGTTAATGGCGGTTGTCGTTTTTGTGGTGGATTTTGACTCGGATCCTTGCACTTATTTCGCTGCATGACGCTGTTTCACGAGTTGAATGCGCAACTGCTTCGAAAATTTACAGAGTAGATCAGTGGTTGTTGCGTTGGAAGGAGAGCCGTTCCAAGCCCTTTCGAATAAACTGTCACTGGCGTCCGTGGCACTTGTAGTTTCGGAGAAACGGTGCGCAAAAAGTAAAAGTGCTGCAAATTGCGCCGAAATTTGACTCAAACTCGATGACGCACCATCAGAAGCGATATGGCAAACGGTATAAAACAATGTATTTTTAATGTGTGGGAAACTTTGCTCTGACGATCGGTATATGTGCACGGTCCGGCGTGCGTACGGAGACTGAGTGACACGGGGCGAGGCGCAGTACATGTTTTCGTGAAGGCGAGTGCGGCGCGCTTTACCCCCGAGCGTGCGAGAAAGACATGTGATCTATGTCAATATAGAGAGAAAATAGGTGCGTGGTAATGCCTAGTAAGAAATAGTTCTTATGGAAAATAATAGTAAATTGAGTGCGCACGAATGATGTGCGTTGTTACTTTGGTGAAATTACCTAGAGTTAGTGAAGCTTTGTTTCCATGAAGCGGAGGAATATCCTGAAAGTAGGACTACAGCAGGTTTTCAGAGAAGTTTGCATTAATCGTAGATATACATGTGTTATCTATTGTGTGGCGATACGACCGCACTGTCCTGCTGCTGTCTCGTTTCCCTAGCTCGCTGGCCGGAGCACTACACAAGACTTTGTGTAGACTGTTTCCATAGTATGGGGAGCATTTTATTGTTCAAAACGTAATGTTTATTTCCAGAATTCATCGCGTTAGCCTTTGAAACTAATAGACNAAACGTAATGTTTATTTCCAGAATTCATCGCGTTAGCCTTTGAAACTAATAGACCAATTCCCAATCAAAATAAATATCCTAATACTAATACAGTAACATAAAAGTTCACTGTTAACACAAAACACTCAGGTAAATAAAATTAGAAGCCAATGAATTCGTTTACTGTTGAAAAAAATTATCAAAATAAACAAGTACTCGCACCGTTTTTCTTCTAGTGTCTGTTGTGTACAATTAAAATGGAGAACAAAAACAAGCAAATGCACGCCTTAATAAGTTACCACCATCTGGCTACTTTCAACCGCTGAGAAAGTTTCCTTAAAATATTTATATAAGTATAAGAAACATTTCAGTAGTGATCTGGTTGCCAATATGCTCGGCAACACAGGTTTTCTTGTCTCCATAATAGTAGTTGATGTTCAAAAATAGCATGGGGGCCCTGCATTAAAGATTTTTCGAAATGAAACTAAATATATAATGCTATGTACAGGCAGGACTGGGAATGTACAAGTATAATGAGCTCGTTTAAAACTCTTGGGCTCTCGGTTGTAACACTGTCATCCCAGCAGACAAAAATCAAACCTAACTTGCGAAGTCATCTTGGTAGCACCGCTGTGATCTATCCGCCATTTTAGAATGTGTACTCATGTTAGAGGAAGCAGCAGCCTGCGTCCTATTGATATTCCGCAGCTACCACGAGAAGCATCAGGNGAATGTGTACTCATGTTAGAGGAAGCAGCAGCCTGCGTCCTATTGATATTCCGCAGCTACCACGAGAAGCATCAGGAATGTTTGTGTTGTTCAAAGTCAGAAAATGTGGGTAAATATGCACGTTCTTTATTGGCTGTATATGAATTCGTTTCGAATCACAATTTAAGATACAACATGTCCATGTGAGTGTTGGTATTAATACCGAATGGAAAAATTATGACTCTGATGATTTTTCCCTTTCAGAATATTTTCCATGTTANTGAGTGTTGGTATTAATACCGAATGGAAAAATTATGACTCTGATGATTTTTCCCTTTCAGAATATTTTCCATGTTATAGATATAAATGAAATAAGTGGTATTTCTTATCTCCGCTCAAATAGCGAGTTGCCTTCCAGTATTGGCAGTGTTGTTATTCGCGTTGAACACGAAGAAATCGCGAAACAACCAAAAATTATATGTGACAGTACAATTTATTATGAATTACGTTATTAGAATTCTGGTGAAACCTTTCGGNCAAAAATTATATGTGACAGTACAATTTATTATGAATTACGTTATTAGAATTCTGGTGAAACCTTTCGGTGGGGTAACACTGTGACTGAATAGATCACTATAATATAATACATGAATGTGAGATTGTGTGGACTTCAACATGGTCCCCTTACGTCTGCGGACTTAATTGATTAAAACAGGCGCACACGTAAATTTCTCTAATTTTACGAACGCCGATATAAACACAAAGCATAAACATTGAATGTATGTATATGTATAATTATATATAAGTGCTTGATACTTCAAACGTGTATTATGACGAACTAAAGTCACATTACATACCTATAAAATCAAATAACATAATTGAAAATTATTCGACAGTGACAAAGATAGTCGTTGAAAATATAGCTAGAAAATTATAAAATGCAGGACTATGAATCAAAAAAACTATTCAGTAGATACAATTTTAAAAAAGAACGACATATACGCTGTTATCGTAGTATATGTTATGGTATTCAGTTAGATGTGTGCTTCGTCCAGCAGGCTTATATTTCAAAACGGTACTAAAATTGCATTAAACATTGTTAGAGAAACATTATATGGTGGGGACAGGCATGTGTCTGCCCTTCCCTTAAAAGCTGAAAAAATTGCAGGTGGCTAGGTTGTGGCATGCGTCCTGCCCGACCAATGTCATTGCTGAAGACGCAATTATATAGTTAGCTCTAAGTACTTTCATGTCATTTTACCATTCAGAATGATGGAAAACAAAAATGACTAAATATGGAATCATGACACGGGGATATAGTCAGTCAACTGTGTTGTTGGAAACATTACATTGCCTTACGAGTAAAATTACATCATCGCTATATTTTTAGGATAATGCTATCGCAAACTTAACAGACAACACGGAAACCAATATGGCAGCCAGGCGAGGGCGAATAATCGGTTGATTGCAGTATAACCTAACAGGAGACAATGCAGAGAAATATGACTCTAGATTACAGTTCCAATAACAAGCAGCAACGTTATCAAATATGGCAGTTGAACCACAACTCACTCCATCTTCACCTGGCAGAGAAAGTAACAAATGCCACGTGTACACAGAGTATGGAAATATTACAGCGCATTTAATAAGATGGCACAGGATACAAATATGACATTATTCAAAAGTCAAGGTCACATATACATGGCTGTATCCATCGGGCATGTAATCTCGAGCAGAAATGAAACTGCGATCTCTTAACTTTTTTTAATGAGGTACAAATTAATATGTAATAATTTCATTGAACCTTATGTTATGAATAGCAGTGCATGAATATTCGGTTTCAAACAAAGCATACTCAGGTTCTGCGGTCGCGTTGCTAATACCGGATTAGTATAAAAGAATACCCTAACTTTGAAAGTCTATAATATAAAACCAAAGAAATCTACAACCGTGATTGACCAATCAAATGAGCCTTGAAACCGTGAAGTTTCTTACCATATATTAAAAAATGTTCAATGTGACCATAATAAGCGGCCTGAACGACATCTACGCGATAAACAAACTCGTTCCACGCTCTTGTCAGGAATGTCCGGTGTTACAGTTTGGATGGAGTTCGTAATTCTCGGTTTGAGATTGTGAGGAAGTAGCGAGCTCGCATTCGACACGTCAATGCGATGGGGACGGTCTGATGTTTCCTTTATGGTGCGCCTCCCCATTGGCACCTAGCTGTTCGCGGACACATATACGAGACGTTGCCGCAACGCTGGATTGGTCGAGGAACAGCTGGTGACCAGGCTTTTCATCATGGGCACACAAGAATAGTGGATCTTAACCCATGCGATTTTTTTTATATGGGGGTACATAAAGGCTCAAGTGTTTCGTTATCCATTGCCGGCTAACATAGACGACCTCAAAGAGAATTATGGACGCCATCTAAACCGTAACTCCGGACATGCTGACAAGAGTTTGGAACGAGTTTGATTATCGGGTGGATGTTGTTCGGGCCGCTCGTGGTGGTCTCGTTGAACATGTATGATTTTTGGTAAAAAACATCATGGTTCCACGGTTTATTTGTATGGTCAATCAAGGTTGTAGGTGGTTTGGTTTTGATATTATAGACCTTCAATTAAGGGTTTCTTTTATACTCAGCCTGTATAATAACTCCATTGTGCTTGGGCTTTTCCAACAGGCGGTTTATGAGTGATTTAGAAGTGATGTTTTTCACCGGTCAGTTCTCGACTGGGTGGAGAGAATATAACCACAACATGGATACTATTATTATGCAATTTGTGGTCTCTTATTATTACTAACACTGTTAGAAATATCATTATGCATAATTTATAGAAAATGCAAATATAGCGTCAAGCCTATATGATAAATGTGTTCTTCCATTCCCACAAACACCAAAGATAAAATGTCACACACTCCTATGGTGTGAGTCGATCTTCTTTCCACTCTTTCAGAAATTTTCGTAAATTGAGCGGAAATTTCCCGTAAATGTATGATTAATATACGGGAACGCAATCCATAACATTGAAAAAAAAAAGCTGTTATCCGTAAAATGCAAAATAAATACGGAATGCCTTTGCATAATGTATACTTCTGGGTTTTGAGAACGAGCAATTCCGTGAATACGTGAAGCTTTCTTCGTTACTGTAACCAGAAAATGAGAATCTGATCAACATTTAGGATAGTGATGACACTTTGTCATAACCTGTATAACACCAAAAAAATTGCATCAAGCATATGGAAAAATTAGCAGCACTTAAAAACTTAAACATTATTTGAAAGTGAAAATAATAATGGTTGTAACAAGTAGATGTCCATAGCGGTACAAGAGGAGTTAAGAAAGGATAATATGAGTTACCTAGCATAGGTTTTTCATAGTATAAGATAGATGAATGACTAGCAAGAACTGAGCAGCTACCGACGTTTAATAAAGAGCGTTATGTCATTCAAGCAGAATGATTCTACTTTTAAACAGTCCAGTTATTATTAAGGACTGATATACAGCCAGCACTCAAGGCGCAACACGCCAATGACAGACATCACTGAGCTTTATAGTGCGGGACAGCGCACGAGGACTCGCATGTGTGGTCTCGGAGCGATGCTGGACGTGTCTCGAGCAGGATGACCACGCTGGGTGTGGGGGTTCCACAGCCCACGACGGTCAACGAAATTGACGAAGGAACGACGACCCGTTTGACGTGTCCAGCATTGATTGTCGCTGCTGCCCTCTTTCCTGCTCGGTGGCACGATTGTTGTCGGAATAGCGTCCTGCGATATAACACTGCCTGCCCGCTTTCTCGTTTCCTGGGCCACTCCATCTGGCTGGTGGATGTAAGGTATGGCACAGATGTGCAGTTTCGTAGTAGTTATAAAAAGAGGCTTCGAAGACAGCGTCATGGTAGGGAGGAGGCGGGAGTCGACCTTGAGCAGCTTGGTAAGAAAATGACAAACTTCATGCGTTTGCATTCCACTTGGGGGCGGCCATCTTGGCAGCCAGTGTCAACAGGAGGCGGCCATATTGTCAGCCAGTGCCAAAATGTGCAAAAAATTTGCAAAAAATGCAAAAATTTATTAAAAAAATTAAATTTTCAAAAATTATTTTTTCATAAAATAAATTTGAATAATTAGTTTTTAAAAAGAACTTATGAAAAGTTTTAACTTTTCAAAAGTTTAACTTTTGAAAAGTCTCAATTTTTTAAAAGTTCCAAAAAAATTATTTGTTCCCGAACATTCCCTGGCGGCTATTTTCGAATCCCTAGGCCGACACCAAGGTGTAAGCCATGGGAGAGAATCCCTAAGCCGACACCATGTTGGTTGCGAAAGACGACACTGGCTGCCAATATGGCCGCCCTATGCCAATGCCAAGGTGGTTGCGACTCCCGAAGACGATGCAGGCTGCCAAGATGGCCGCTGCGAAGAGGAAGTTTAGCCGAAGACATCGCTGGCTGCCAAGATGGCCGCCCTAAGCCAATGCCAAGGTGGTTGTGACTCCCGGAGACGATGATGGCTGCCAAGATGGCTGCCACGAAGAGGAAGTTTAGCCGAGTACATCGCTGGCTGCCAAGATGGCCGCCCTTAGCCAACACGAAGGTGGTTGCGACTCCCGAAGACGATGCTGGCTGCCAAGATGGCCCCCCCGAAGAATATCCCTAGGCCGATGCCAGGGTGTCGCTGGCCACCAAAATGGCCGCCCCCGAAGAGAATCCCTAGGCCGACGCCAAGGTGTCGCTGGCCGCCAAGATGGCCGCCCCCCGAAGAGAATCCCTAGGCCGATGCCAAGGTGTCGCTGACCGCCAAGATGGCCGCCCCCGAAGGGGAAGTTTAGAATCCCTAGGCCGATGCCTGGCTGGCCGCCAAGATGGCCGCCCCGAAGAGAATCCATAGGCCGACGCCAAGGTGTCGCTGACTGCCAAGATTGCCGCCCCCCGAAGGGGAAGTCTAGAATCCCTAGACCGACGCCACGGTGTCGCTGGCTCTTGCGACAAGAACCCAAATATCGGTGACCCCCAAATGGAGCCGGCTGGCTGTCCATCGCTGCGAAGGTTACGAGAACAAGATATAAAAAATATCCTCCACGTGTGTACCACATGCAGACACACCCAAACGGAGGAGGCCTGCTGTCCTTCGCCGCGAAGGTGACGAGAACAAGATAGAAAAAATATCCCCCACGTGTGTACCACGCCTGCACGCGGCCCTCCCAGCAGCAGCAGCAGCAGCAGCATACTTACACACACGTCCGTCCGCGCCCGCGCCCAAGAGCGAAGTGGCAGGACACGTCACACACACCCTGTACATAACAGAGATCGTCCAGGACAAACAATAACTCTCATAATTATTATAAATATTAGCGATTAACTGATTCGCATATCAGTTCGATGGAGATCGTGCCGCAGACAACCACGCTTCCTGTCCGCATCAGTGACGTCGACGAAGATGAAACGAAAGTGTTTCAATTACGACATGGGAAGTTATTACTGGACACCGTATGAGGAATCATAGCAGGACCGAGCAACTGCGGGAAAACTTGCGTCCTCATTAGTTTATTAGAGGAACCGAATGGCTTGCGTTTTGAAAACATATATCTTTACTCTAAGTCCATTCACCAGCCAAAGTACGTACGACTAGCACAAATACTACAAGCAGTTGCGGGCCTCCAATACTTTCCATGTAGCGACAAAGACACGGTCGTGCAGCCAAGCGAGGCGTTACCGAATTCCGTGTTTAAATTCGATGATGTAGCGTGCGAGAAACAGGCGACAATGCAGCAGTATTTCAGTATGGGACGCCACGTATCAGTAGATTCTATATACCTATGCCAAACATATTCACGCATGCCTAAACAGCTGCTACGAGACAATGCAAATTTCCTAGTCCTCTTTCGCATGGACGACCTGAATTTACGCCACGTCTACTCGGACCACGTGAACACAGACATGACATTCGACAAATTTAAGGACCTGTGTGCATGTTGCTGGTACGACCCTCATGGCTTTCTAGTTATAGCAAAAGATTTTCCACTTGAAAAGGGACGGCACCGTAGGGGTTTCGATCAGTTCATTATAGTACATCAGTGAAGTATGAGCTACTCAGTATCCAAGTTCGGCCATAGCGGCCTGAAGCGGACGCCGGAAAGCTGTATTACATCTACTAACGACGGGAACTGTAGTTTCGGGGGCAAACGAGCAAAGAATTTAGGTGGCGCGAAACACGACAGTGACGCTACGAACGTCTCCTTCGTCCGAAGTGTTACCACGGAGGCGTTGCGACCAGTGGCTACACTTCAATCCAATATAGAGACGCAGTTGCGTACAGTAATTGCCGGAATGGCACGAATGAGGACAGTAGCAACACTACAGACCAGTATCGAGACACACCTACGAACCTTATTGTCCGGCATGGCACGAATCATGGCCTTAGAGACAGCCCTGAGTGGTGTGGGAGAGAGAATAGCCAGCAGTGTGCATACGACCGTGTCAAGCGAATTACGCCCATTGGCCGACGATATTAAGCAACTGGCCGAGGTGGGGGGGAAGCTCGCTACGGTGGAAGGTCGTCTCTTCGATACTAATATACTTAACACGAACATGGATTTGAGGCTCGGCACTTTAATCGATAAGGTATCCCATCTGACCTCCGTAACAACCGGGGACGCGCTCGATGTCGTGGAAGGCAGGTTGGCCGGCACCACAAACATA
Source organism: Clitarchus hookeri (assembly GCA_002778355.1). Lineage (NCBI taxonomy): Eukaryota > Metazoa > Arthropoda > Insecta > Phasmatodea > Phasmatidae > Clitarchus > Clitarchus hookeri. The sequence goes on from NQII01010457.1 coordinate 29,904, forward strand.
CTGGCCACCAATATGGAGGCCCAGCTGCACAAACTATCCGATGACGTACTTAAACTGAACGTGTTAGGAGCGCGAATATCGGCGGTGGAGAAGAAAATCACGGACGCGGGTGAGCAAGGGAGCGCGAGAGTGCTAGCAGGCCTCACTGCATTACTGGACGGGTACCTTAATGTAAAGACGGAGTGTGTGATCCCCCCAAAGCTAGACTCAAATCTCATAGCCATGGAAGGACGTATGTTCGCCAACACGAACGTACTATACACCAAGCTGGACGCCCAGCTGAGCAACGTAGCCGGCGATGTAGGGAAACTTGGCACGTTAGGCGGCGCGTTCGCAGCTATGGAGAAGAAAATGAACGATGTAAGCGATCAGGTTAGCAGTCTCGCTGCGAAAGTAGACAGTCTCATTAATGACAAAGCCACGGACGACGTGGGCGAGCGGGTGCGAGTTCTCGCCGCGAAACTAGGCAGTCCCCGTAACGACACAACCGCGCTGGAAGCAATAAGTAAGAAGCTAGACACGAACCTAGGGGCCATCAGTACGATGTCCCTCACCACGACAAAACATTTCCAGACACTGACGAATAACATGCAGAGCGTGGTAGCTAGCAAGCTCCCTGCGGTAGAGGCACAACTGGTAGATTTAGGCGATCGCGTTGACTACAGGTCCCTTACGACGCTGGCTGCAACATTGAGAGATAATCTACGTATAGCAACAGAGAGCGCAGATAAACTTAGCGGTGTGGACGCCAAGCTCACAGCAGTGGAGACACAGCTCTCGCTTTTCGACATTAAGAAGTTTACAATACTCTCCTTGAAACTAGACGACCACCTTAATGCGTCAGGTGCATGTTCGGCTATGCTAACCACATTACGCACGCAGCTGGAGAGCGTAGGCAGCCTAGAGACGAATCTCAGCAAGATAATGGAAGGGATGACGAATAAGCTTAGTACAAATCTGCTCGAGGAACTCGAGATCCGCAACCAAACAGTGAATACAGGACTTGCAGACCTCGAGGACCTTATACGGCATAGGGTTATTCGTAACTTAAACGATAGTCGCACGGACGATGACAAATGGGCGCATTGCGAGCACGTGCGTACCGCTGTGCTTCAGAAACTGACTACATTCGAAGATAAAATAGTCAATTTGATTACACGTAGAGCCATTGTCTAATAAATANACGATGACAAATGGGCGCATTGCGAGCACGTGCGTACCGCTGTGCTTCAGAAACTGACTACATTCGAAGATAAAATAGTCAATTTGATTACATGTAGAGCCATTGTCTAATAAATACAGTTAATACAGGGCTTGCAGACCTCGAGGACCTTATACGACATAGGGTTATTCGTAACTTAAACGATAGTCGCACGGACGATGACAAATGGGCGCATTGCGAGCACGTGCGTACCGCTGTGCTTCAGAAACTGACTACATTCGAAGATAAAATAGTCAATTTGATTACACGTAGAGCCATTGTCTAATAAATATATATATATATACCGTCCGAACAAGTCACTAGAAATGTTAGTATAATGGCCGCAGCTGTTGAGGATTTACGCCGCGTCGTGGCAAGCGTCCACGATAAGTACTTACAGGCCAAACGCGCCCATATGGAGCGCGATGCAGTGTTGGAAGAAGCCTTTCGGCCTATCACCTCTCGGCTAGATACTATAAAGGAGCAACCGGTTCCCACTATCGCTAGTGTGAAGACTGACCTGGACATCAAACCAGAGCCACTTCCGGAGGGCAATGGCGAAGATGTCGACGAAGACAACGTATCCTTGGCAGAATTGAAACGTACGAGAAAGGTTGGTTCCCGCACGGACACTGTACGGGCGTATCTCAGTTCGTACACAACAAGGTTCAACGATGTAACTTACGGTGTATATAGGCGGAACAAAAAATGGTATCTCGGGAACAAGCATATTTACTTTCTACNAGGAACAAGCATATTTACTTTCTACACAACGATTACATACAGATCGACAATGAAACCATACGCGCAGCGCCAGGCCTTTACATGCTGTTATTCAAACGAAGACCTGGCGAGTATTCGCGCGAGGCGTTACGACAATACCAAAAAGTACTTAAACTCACGAGCGCTCATTTAACCGATAATGACATAACTGCCAATACATATAAGGACGAGATACATCCGAAATTCGACATTATCGCCGAGTTGTTTCCCGACGTAGGCCTAGCCAGCGGTTCGGGACTGACTTCGAAGCTTGATGGAGGCAGCCAGCTTGAGTACGTTTATTGGGACAATGTGAACGAATTGGTATCCAGACTGAGGCTACTCGAGGCATCCCAACAAGCCGGCAATCGGCCACACACAAACGAAATTGTCAATATCATCGAGGAACTGCGGGAAGGTCTACTAAACCATGTCACGGGCCGAAATCGCAGATGAAATTCACAGACCAGCAAGGCGAAATTTCCGCAGGAGGAAAGTGCTCCTTTTTGGACTTGACGATCTGTATCAAGCCGACCTGGTGGAAATGATCCCGTATGCCGCTGTGAATAAGGGGTATAGATACATGCTAACCGTAATTAATTGTTTCAGCAAATACGCGTGGGCCGTCCCGGTCCACAGGAAAAACGGGGCGGACGTTGCCAAGGCGATTCAAACGGTATTAAGCGCTAAGGCTAAGGGGGGGGCCTCCTAAGAATATGCAGACCGATTTAGGTAGGGAATTTTACAATAAAGCGTTCCGTTCTCTCATGGAAGAGCACCGAATTAACCATTACAGCACTCACAGCGAAAAAAAGGCGTCAATTATTGAGCGATTCAATTAAACATTAAAAGCAGATATGTGGCGTGAATTCTCAGCGCGAGGAAAGTACGTATGGCTGGATATGTTACCTCGTCTAATTACCAAATACAATGCTAGAAAACACAGGACCATTCGTATGCGTCCGGTGGACGTTAAAGACAATTTGTTGCTGGAGACTGTGTTTAAAATCGATAAGAAAGTGGACAGGCGGAAGGTGAAGTTGAAAGTGGGCGACTATGTACGCATTTCCAGACTTAAACCAACATTCGCGAAATCTTACACCCCCAACTGGTCATTAGAAATATACAGAATTAGTCAGATTCGGCATAACGAACCTCGGACCTTCGTTTTGGAAGACCTACATGGCGAGCGTTTGAAAGGACGATTCTACGTTGAAGAACTATTGCGAACCAGATTTCCGCACACTTACTTAGTTGAGCGAATTCTTAAACGACGCGGCAGACGTGCATACGTGAAATGGCTAGATTTCGACTCCAGCTATAACAGATGGGTGTTACAATCGCATTTGAATTAAATATAACAAGGGAGGGAGAGCAGTTGACCACAGGACAGGCCAGGCAGGTGTCCGGAAGCGCGCGCCGTGCCTCTCCCAGGCAGGGCCAGGTTACAAGGACGCCCGCTCTCCCAGCCACGTGTCGCAACATCCGGGCGGCGGCGAGATGAGGCCACGAGGGCGACTACAAGTTACCACACACACACACACACACACACACACACAGACTCGAGGCGTGGCGCGTGGCGTGGAATAAAACTGTTGGAAGTTTTATCAGAAAGAGCGTACAAATGCATGTAGAGTATCCTGGATCGTATCCAGCCGAAGTGTATAAAGAAGTAACACAATGGCATTTAACCGTTAGTGTAGAGGTATGAGTCGTAGAGGCAAGTACTCTGCGAAAGGACGCGGACTGGTAAATTCTATTATTAGTAATTTGCCCTTTGAAGCTCACATTCCGGGATATAGGTATTGCGGTCCGGGCACGAAGCTAGAGCGGCGACTGCAGCGTGGCGACGTCCCCATTAACTCGTTAGACATAGCGTGCAAAGAACACGACATTGTGTACGCGACAAGTACGAAGTTGGCAGATAGGCACGTTGCCGATACGATTCTTGCAAATAAGGCGAAATCGATAGTCGGATCGTCACAGTCCAAGCTCGGGGAACGCATAGCAGCGTGGGGCGTGTCGAAAATTATGAAAACGAAGGTGAAACGAGGTATGGGAATAAAATTCGGTAGTACGAAAAAACAGTTGCGCTCTCGCAGGAAACCTCGTAAGTCATCAGTGAAATGCGGCGGTATTCTGCCGTTCATTTTGCCTGCCTTAGGTGTATTAGTAAGTTTGATCGGGGGCGCTAGCGGAATTGCCAGGGCGGTTAATTCGGCCAAAGACGAAAACAAACGCTTGACGGAGACTTTACGGCACAATAGTAGAATGGAAGCACTTGCAAAAAACGGTCGAGGACTGTACCTACGTCCCTACAAACAGATAGCTGGAGGAGGAGGGGGCAGAAAGAGAACTCGACAACGCAAAAGAACGAAGCGATCTTAAGTGGTCTGCCAGACCGCCCGTTAACCAACTTTGAAATACAGAAATATGCACGTAAACTCAAATTAAGGAATTTCCGGGGCGTGTTCATGCGCGATAGACTGCCCCTTCGAGTGCCGAGGATGGAATGCGGTATAGTTAACCTCGATAGCAGCGTAGGGCCGGGAACTCATTGGACGGCATATAAAAAGACTAACGATACGGTCCACTACTTTGACAGTTTTGGAAACTTAAGGGCCCCGCCGGAACTGAAAACGTATTTCAGAGGAGCGCGAATATACTATAATCACAAAGCGGAGCAAAAGCCTCGATCGTGGAACTGCGGACACCTATGTCTGCGCTTCCTAACAAAGATAGATACTTAACGGGCGAGCGCTAGGCGCTGTCGTCAGTCATGTCCATCACGTTGATCTTGTCGGGCACTAGTTCGGAATTGCGGTCCGTACACTTCCCACCACTCGCTCTGAAGGGGGTATGGTCCGTGGCGGTGATAGATTTTCAAACCTATTTCTCGGTACCGAACATAGATGATCGCAATTGTATGTTCCGTTATGTTAAAGGGGGTGGGAAGATGGGAGAGGTGCGTATTCCCACAGGGTGTTATGAAATCGATGACATAGGCGAATATCTTACGCGTGAGCTGGGACAGGAAGCCACATTTGTACTACGCGGTTATGCGAATACATTACATAGCAAAATGAAGTGTAGTGCACAGGTAGACTTCTCGGGCAGCGATACTCTAGCCGCCATGCTAGGATTCGAGAACGCTACATACGAGGCTAATAAAACCCATGTATCCACGCTGCCGGTACAAATATTTCCCGTCAATGTCATCCGAATAAACTGTAATTTGGTTAACGAGTCGTATCTGAACGGCAAACCCAGCCAGACACTGCATGAATTTTCAGCGATGGTGCCGCCAGGATTTAAACTCGTAAATGTACCGAAAACACCCATTTACGTTCCGGTAGTGTCGTCGAACGTACAGGAGGTTGTAGTGTCCGTTGTGGACCAAGAGAGTAGATTGATTAATTTCGGTGGCGAGGAGATAACGGTCCGCTTGCATTTAAGGAAAGATGGGTCTGAAAATTAAGCGTGCGAATGTAATAAAAGTGGCCTATGGTACCACAGGTAAAGTCAGTACGAGTCAGGCACGCAGAGCGCTAACACCTGAAAACGTGTGTTTCCTTAGGAGATTGGGACTAACGATCAAGAATGGATGTGGAAATTCTAAACGTTGCAGAGCCAGCCGGGTTCGAAGACGCCATCACTAAGGCAGAGATTCACACGTATTTACCTTATCTGCCAGGCCCCTACATGCCCTCGTCCGAGGTCAGAATCCCGGTGCAAAACCAGGATATATACACAGCGCCATGTAACTCATATTTACGCTTCCGGGGAACACTAACGAAGCCAGGCAATGCGCTTCCCGTGACGACTAAAATCATTAGAAACGGTATACTTCACATGATAAGTAGAATTGCGTATGAGCTGAACGGCTGTGAAGTCGACGCAACTCGTGATGTGGGAATTACAGCCACCATAAAGAACTACCTATCGTTAACGCATAACCAATTGCCTGCAGCCAAAATGGCAGGCTGGAGTATAGACGATGAATTTAAGGTTCCCATCTATGCGAACGGGAAATTCGAAGTTTGTATTCCACTAGCTATGCTGTTGGGGTTCGCGGAAGATTACAAGCATGTAACTATCAATTCGAAGCAGGAATTGGTTCTTCACATGGCAAACACACAAGCTGACGCGCTGTACGACACCAGAGCGGAGGCTGTAACGCTCGCCATACGCTCTATTGACTGGTTATTACCACACGTGCAGGTCAACATGTCTGAACGCGTAAAATTAATGAAATATGCCGAAAAAGGAAGGAACGTAGATATTGCGTTTCGTACATGGATTTTAGAGACGTATCCGAGTATTCCCGCCTCCACGAGCGTTAATTGGAACGTTAAAACTAGTTTCACGAGTGAAAAACCGAGATATATAATTGTTGCGTTTCAGACAGGCAGGCGAAATGTCCTCAATAAAGACTGCTCAAAATTAGATCACGTCAATATTAAGAACGTTAAAATTTATTTAAACTCCGAGGCGTACCCATACGGCGATTTGAACATTGATTTTACAAACGGTGCATATGCAGTCCCTTATCAAATGTACGCGGACTTCCAGCGCTCATACTACGGACAAACACAGGCCCCCACACTGGAACCGAACACCTTTATGAACATGGCTCCACTACTGGTATTTGACGTTAGTAAACAGGATGACAGAATTAAATCTGGTGTGGTGGACTGTAGGATTGAAATATCCACGGCGGTGAATTTCCCGCCCTCCACCCAGGCCTATGCGTTAATACTTCACAACAGACTTGTAACGTACAACGTGCGAGACAGGATAGTTAAAGTACTGACGTAAATAACGACAATACCTCAGTCATCAGTCATCTGCGTGGCATATGTCGACGGTCGCATATAATCATGCACGTTCTTACCGCCATTTCCATGGCACGAGCTGGACGTTAAAAGCAAAGTAACAAATATATGGCTGGAACAACACTATCACGGTATCAATTGGAGTGTGGGCGATGTCGAATACATTAAAGTGCGGGATGTACTTAGCGCATTATTAAACGGGAGCGATACTATATTCGTGGCCGGGGCAGAGCAGAAGCGTCATTTACGCACATATTGCGACACGCACCGAAGTACCTGTGACCTCCAAATGGAGGAGGCTGGCTGTCCTTCGCTTAGAAGGTTACGAGAACAGTATAAAAAAAATATCCTCCATGTGTGTACCGCTTGCAGGCGTGGCCACACGTGCCTGTACCTGAACGCACTGCTGTTACGTCGTTGGAGGNCAGAAGCGTCATTTACGCACCTATTGCGACACGCACCGAAGTACCTGTGACCTCCAAATGGAGGAGGCTGGCTGTCCTTCGCTTAGAAGGTTACGAGAACAGTATAAAAAAAATATCCTCCATGTGTGTACCGCTTGCAGGCGCGGCCACACGTGCCTGTACCTGAACGCACTGCTGTTACGTCGTTGGAGGGGGGGAAACTTGCGCCGAGGGTCAACTTATTGTTACAAAAACACCGCCAGGACCGATATAAATAGGACCGCCTGCGATGGGGGTAACTATAGTACTCGGCCGGTAATTACAATGGCAGCAACAGCAGCAATGGAAGGACTTCTCACCAAGCTTAACGGTATGGGGCAGTACACAGCGCTGTCAGACCTGGTCATAGGAAAGCTGTACTTAGCCTCCGATTTCCGGAGGACCGAGACTGCATATGGCAAG